>BFEA01000411.1:57843-69411 GCA_003427395.1 Chara braunii | reverse complement strand
AAAAAAAAAAAGAGAGAGCAGGCATTCAGGCCTATGTATTATCATTGTAGTATTACGGGGAACCCCGTACCAGCCACATCACAAGATGGGGATTTGTAACTTTTTCTTCTTTATTCCGATTATCCTTTTACAAGGTGTTCGGGATCCAATCGGTTTCTACTTCCAGCACAGTCTGTTTCCACTGTTCAGTGATTGAAACACTTACTCTCCAGTTCTAGAGACTAGTTTACCCCCCAAGTAGTCTCGTGCCCAGATACTACTTTTGGTTGACATTGCCTAGCAACAGCTTGGTCCTGGAGAACAACGTTTATTCCTCGCTCCAACCTTTTTCAACTTTACTATGGCAACTAGAGATGCTAAATCATTCCAACTTTTTTCGACTTTACTATGGTAACTAAATCATTCCAACTTTTTTCAACTTTACTACCGTAACTAGAGATGCTAAATCATTTCCAACTTTTTTCAACTTTACTATTGTAACTACAGATGCTAAACATGACCCCTTTTTGTTATTCAGTGTAATTACTTCAGTAATAGTTTCTTGGGGCAACGGCAGCCACACAGCACAAACAAGTTTCGAATAAGGCCAAAAAAAGACATGCCGTCAAAACAAACAGCCACCGAGTTTGGAAAGGCAATGAAAGCACCATGGCCATGACATAGGCACATATATCATGACTACACGGGCAGGTCGTGGTACCAGTCGGGAAACAGGGAAATTAAAAAAAAAACAAAAAAAAAAACCTATTTTGCCTGAAATTGCCATTTCGAACTCGCGCCATTAGCTCAGTGTCATTTAGGTTTTTTTTTTTTTTTTTGCTTTTTCAAATTCAAAACCTGCTGCGCCTGCTGTTATTCGTCATTCTTTCAGATGATGCCCGTGCTTGTTCCCAGTACCTTTCCTTCACTGTTTCTATTTTCGGTGTGATGGACCAGTGGACCAGTCATCTGAACCACCAGTACGTTTCCCATATATTGGCCGCGGGTGAGAATTTGAGGGCGAAATGAAAAGCCGGCCACTGATGACATTTATGAAAGGCGGGAAGGCGGCCCTTTCCCCGTTGGCTTCCAAATATACCGGCGCGTTTCTGCAAAATGGCTCGAAAATGTACTGGTGGTTTCAACCACTGCAGTATTTCCTAAATTCCTACCCGTTAACAAGGCGCAACAATTGTAGGAAATGTACGGGCCACTACAGGAGTGCCTAAATTCATCCAACTAGAAAAGTTTCTACTCAGTCTATTTTTTTTTCCACGGCCAATAGCTGGGCCAAGTGCTGGTCACTTAACCAAGTTTCCACGAGGGCAACATTTTTTGTAGTCGTATGGGTCCCCGGGCAAGATTGTTATGGGACTCTGGGCAAGATTATTTATAGTCGTATCGGACTGTGGGCTTGGTTCCTCGAAGTTTTTTTTTTTTTTTTTTTTTTTTTTTTTTTTCCAAAAACAACCCGAGTGGGTGCTAGGGGTGCTGATAAGAGCTAGAAGTCTCTGCAACATTATTTGTAGTCATATTGGACTCTGGGAAAGATTACTTCTAATCGTATGGGAATGTGGGCCCCGTTCACAGAACTCTCTGCGTGCGTAATTGTTGAGTTTGGGCCACTGAACCCGGTCTTAACTATTTCTACTTTTGGTACTATATATGGACCAGTTTTTCTGCAACTATTCCTCTTTGTTATTGGCCTCTGCACCACTCCAACTGAATCTAAATTGTCCAACCAAAATTTGCATTTTTTTTTTTTGCTTTCTTTTTCTTTTTGTTTTTTAGACAAAGCCCGGGTTGTTGTGGAGGCTGGATACCTGACATACGAGAGTCGGCCATGTGTCATGCAGATGATCTACAGAGGTCGTCATTCCTAATGGGACTCCTTCCCAGCCTACCACTATTACATCATTCCTGAGCAAGCAGTCTACAGTGCACGTTGTTGCTTTCTTTGAGGTAGGTACACGTCCCAGCCTACCTTGAAACTGAAGTGCTGTACCTCGTGCCATTTGCTGGCACTAAAAATACAAGGGGGCAAAACCAAAAAACGAGATGGATGATGCCTTCGAAGGCCCTTGCTGGTGCGGGGGCCCTCCCTGACCACCCCCCATTCGGGCGGGGGCCAACATGCATCCCCCCTTAGTTGTGACTCTTGTGACAGGTAGCTATGCTTTGCAGGGGTCCCCTGTATAGGCTTTGGAGTAGTATGTTATGATTTTGGTTGTCTGTCGAATTCAATCAACACTTGCACTCAGACAATCTCACACATGCCCATACATGCATAAGGAGGGGAGAGGAGACAGAGTACACACTGCACACAGACAGAGTAGACAGCGGAAACAATCATGCACAGCTGTGGAGACAACACAGTGTTTCTCACTCTCTGACAATATCCCCAACAACCAATCATAGAAAGACACTGGCGAGGATAAACAAAAGACGTAACCAAGTTTGAGCCAATCTGAACCGATAATCGTCCCAGAGTTCGTCCCAGTATCTCGCCACCACTGAACTCCACACCACTCTCACACTCACACCCAGTTAGTTGTGCTACCCTAAATGCACCACCCTGAGGCTAGCGCCAACCACCAAGATGAAGAACAAGACCAGCAATGAAGTCCTCAGTGCCGATGTAGGAACTCTGACGATGAAAGCTGCAGCTATGGCTGCAGCGCCACTGTCTCTGGCATGCAATAACCCTGACGAAGTAGCAGCAGCAGTAGTCCCCCCACAAACTGCTACGTAGAGCCTCCTAATAGACCAGACAATCGCAGTCACCCTCAGGGGTGAGTGCACAGAGGACGCCCCAGCTATGGCGAGCTCTGCAGATCTGGCTATGGCTGTCACCTTCAACGAGGGACTCAGGATGCCGCCTGAAGTCAATCGCCAGCTTCCTTGCTTGGCTCAACTCCGTCGTACAGGCGACGAACCGAATTGCCGAAAGTCCTAACACTAGCGACCTAGTTCTATTAATAGACTAGCCTAGACCTAGATACGGACTGGACCGACCGGTACCGTTTCAGTTTGGGCCTCTAGGGCCTCTACCTACCCAGCTATAGGCTCTCATGCTACGGGCCTAGGCCTTAGGGCCTCCCGTCCTAGTGATAGCCCTGGCCTGCTGTTCGCAGTGCTATCTAAGGGAACTGCGAGCCGGTAATTTTCCAGAAATTACAGATATGTCCCTCGCGAATTTCCCTCAGCACTGAACTCTCCGTTAGTCCCTGACACAAACAAAGTTAAGAATCTAACCCTACCGTTGTTACTGTACAGCCTCGCAGTCAGATCTCGACAGGCAAAATCAGCAAGTCATTGCAGGCTTAACCCCCCGGGGAGCAAGGACCTCCGAGCTAGGGGTGCAAACAAGGAGACCGGCGAGAAAGTGAACCCGTTTGAGCCGCCTCGCAACACAGAACTACAGACTTTGCTGTCTTGAGAAGTTGTTTCCTGGTGAACCACCTATCCTCAGTATGAGGCTGGAAACAAAACTTCACAAGGTACTGCCGGTCGGGGCCAGTGCCCCACTCGCCCTCAATGGACTCCACGTCATATCCCTTGCCAGGGATCGGTGGACCAAACTGAGGGGGCCGGTCTGGGAATGCATCAACTGGAATGAAAGGAAGCAGCTTAGATGCATGGAAGACCGGATAGGTTTGTAGATGCACTGGAACGTCGATAACGTACGACGGGCCAAAAGGATCGGAGCCCACTGTATCTAACACCTGCCATGGATCCAGGTATCGTGGCAACAACTTGGGAGAGATATCCTCTTCCCTTGACAACTCTGAACTGGCTACCCAGACGTAATCGCCAGTACGAATGGGGGAAGGGCGTCGGTGGCGATTAGCTTGTTCAATCATGGGCTTTTGAGCCTTGAACAAGTTCGCCCGTGCCCTTTCCACATCGACTATGTAGCGTCTGGCAAACTCCGCAGTGTCAGGAGTCAGATCAGACTTAGCCTTATTGATGATGTCATCAAGAGGCTGTTGCAGTTCACGCCCCCAATATAAACGATATGGACTGAACCCAGTTGAGGAGTGGATAGAGGTATTGTAAACAAGTTGTGTACGAGCCAGGTGGAGATCCCATTCCTGTTGATTTGGAGAGATGACAGGACGCAGCAACTGAAACAAGACTTGGTTCATCACTTCAGACTGACCATTGGCTTCAGGATGACGACCAGAAGTCATGTATAATCGTGAGCGCAGGTACTCCTTGCAGTAGGACTGCCACTCATTGCTGAAGAATCGTGGATCTCTATCACAGACCAAAGAAGTGGGCGTCGGGCGGTCCATGGTGAGTGACCCTACTGTCTGAAAATGCTGCTCTCACAGCGGGGATCCTAGCTTCCTCTGGCAAGGGGATGAATTATGCGTACTTAGAGAACCTGTCAACACAGACCATTACCTGACGCATGCCACGAGGGGTGGTCTTGCCTAGATCTGTAAAGTCTATAGACGCAGATTCAACAGGACCATCAGGTATGGGCAAGGGTTTGAGCAGTCCCAGAGGAGGTCACTCCGCATCGCCTTCCAGAAAAAAGCGTTGCGACAGGGCTGCATATGACTTTAGGAACCCAAAATGACCGCGTGCATCATGACACTCTGACATGAGCAGAGTCCTGAGTGCCTGATCATGGGGATGCACAAGCGTTCCTCTCCATTGCTGTAAGTATACAGCAAGTCTGAACTTAGAACATAGCCTGGTTCAAAATTTGGGTATGCTTGCAGATTCCTAACTATGAGTCCAAATGTCGGGTCCTGAGGCAGTAGCCAGGCAACGGTCTCGCGGGTCTCCTCTCCAGAGGAGTAAGTAGAAGAGATAGCCGCAAAAGTGTTCGGCCTACGAGAGAGGGCGTCTGCTACTTTGTTGTAGCAACCCATCTTATGTTTCAGTTCAAAGTCAAACAGATCTATGAACTGAATGTAGCGTGCTAACTTGTCATTCAACTCTCCCTGGGACTTTATCCACTGCAGAGTGGAGTGATCTGAAAAGATCTTGAAGTGTTTGCCAGGAGAAAGTGCTTCCAATGTTTCAGCGTATAGCTCTTTCTCATAGGTTGAGTTCTGCAGCTTTTGGGTCGTTATCTTCTTACTCATGAACTCAACAGGCTGAAGACCATTTCCATCATCTTGCTGAAGTACTACCCCAACGTCATACTGACTAGCATCAGTGGTCAGAATGAAAGGCAAAGTGGGGTCAGGAAGCTTCAACACTGGAGCACGAGTCAAGGCCTTCTTGATTCGTGTGAAAGCCAACTGACAGGGAAGGGACCAAAGAAAGGGAGCGTCTTTCTTGGTCAGGTTAGTCAGGGGTGCTGCTACTGCAGAGAAGTTTCTGACAAACTTCATATAGTAGGAGGCTAAACCCATGAAGGACCGTACATCCCTCACTGTCTGGGGCCGTGGCCAATCCTGAATAGCAGCAGCCTTGTCTGCTTCAGGAGCCAAACCATCTCCAAAAATTACATGACCCAGATAGATGACAGAGGAGACTCCAAAGGAGGACTTCTCTCTGTTGATCTTATACTGGCTGTCACGTAATGCCTGAAGGAGAGCTAAATGATCCGCATGTTCCTAGGCAGTTCTACCGAACACCAGAATGTCATCCAGGTAGACAACCATGAACTTGTCCAGGTAAGGCCTGAAGATGCGGTGCATTTCAGTCTAGAATGTGTTTGGGGCATTGCAAAGTCCAAACGGCATCACCAGGTACTCATACGTACCATACCTGGTTTTTAAGGTTGTCTAGTGGGCATCCTCCTATGCCATCTCCATCTGGTGGTAACCGGATTTGAGGTCGACTTTGTTGAACAATTTGCAGCCCTGCACCATATCCAGTAGATCATCAATGTGAGGAAGAGGCTCTGTACTCTTTCTCGTGATCTTATTGAGACCCCTGTAATCTATGCACATTCTGAACTCACCATTCCCTTTGGGTACAAAGAGAACAAGTGCACTGAACTCAGATGTGTTGGGTCTGATCCAGCCTCTGCTGGCCAGGGTCTCAAGTTGCTTTTTGAGCTCACCAAGCTCAACAGGGGACATCTTGTAGATCCGCACCTTAGGAGGGACCGCTCTAGATAAGAGCTCGATGTCCTGCATCAGATCTGCATACTGGTCCACCACCTGCTGTACTTCTGAGGGATAGGAACCAGGGACAACATCTGTTTGCTTGACAAGTGCCAAGAACAGACGCTGATGATGAAACTGGGGTGAGAGAGCGTGACTCTCTTGCTCGTAAACATTAGCAACTGGTTTTGGGATGGTGTTCAACAACAATCATACATGGCTGATACACCCCCTACAGATTGGGTAGCTCAACCTCAGGAATCTCCCAGTCGATCCTAGGATTAACTGCTTGCAGCCACTGCATAGAGAAGACAAAATAAAGGGTAGATCAGGGAACATGTAGAAGTTCAGACTATATCTGACTTCTCCACGAGTATCGAAGGTAACAGGGATGCCCCTGACCTTCTCCCTGATAGTGATTACTATGGAGTTCCCTATCCGGACCTACAGCGGTTGTTGTAAGATCGCGGTTTTCAAGTTCACATGTAGTTTCAGAAATGCCTTAGGGGACATGAAGTTACGGGTGGCTCCACAGTCCAATAAGCCTTTGATTCTTGTATTGTTGATCAGGGGTTGTAGTAGTATGAGTTCAGATTTGGTTTTTCTTTGTTCCTTCAGGTGAAAGAAAAAGGAAGCCAAAACTGGCCTATCTACCGAAGCAGCTGCAGATTCACCCTCATCAGAAGATGAATTTGCAGAACTGGGGGGAGTTGCTGCCTCCAGAGACTGCTTCAGTTTTTTGGCTGTGAACCTGGGCCTGGCATGTAAGGGCAGTCCTTTACAAAGTGTTGTCCCTCACATCTCAGGCAGACCCCCTTTTCCTTCCTTCTCCTCCAAACCCCTTCCTGTATTCTGAGATCATGCCTGAGAAGGGTGGAAGGATTCAGCGCGTCAGCTGGCATTCGGACGTCTTTTGGCAAATTAGGTCTCTGGGCAGGGGTTGAGGGACGACGTCCTTTATCCTTCCCCTTTTTGTTGCTGGTTGATGCACTGCTGGAGGGGAACTTTCCCTTTAAAACCCCCAGCAGGGCATCAGTCAGGGCCGCTGCAACCTCTGCAGCAGAAGGTGGTTCAGTCCCAGCAGGTGGAGTTGCAGGCCGGGAATCTATATCACATCCTGATGCAGAACCTGCATGTGCAAAAGCAACCTTTCCCTTTTTCCCTCCATAAGGAAAGACCCTTCTCCTCTTATCTAAAGAGGGGGCCTGAACATGAAGTTTTGCCTCTATGTCCAGGGCTGCGCGGTCAAAGGACCTCCAGTCCTTGTACCCAGAGCTATATAAAGCTGCAGCGAACTTCTCAGGCGCTGCCCTGCAAAAGTTAGTCAGCAGATCATCTGATAACATGACTAACCTAGGGGTGGAGGTAAGTAGCTCGAACTCAGCAAACAAGGAGTGAAGGGACCCTGAATACCGTTGTTGTCCCAGGCGAGCAATCATGTCAACAGCCTTGCGGGCTCGCTCCTTGTCTGCAAATTTGTCCTCCAGGGCCTGCAGAAGCCCGTCCACACCCAGCACAAAAGCCCAGTCCTCCAAACGCCTATTCTGGCTGTTGGAAGAAGTTGTGGCCCATTTCAATAATGGACCATCCAACATACCCAGAATAGTTGAGACCTTCGTCTCCTCAGCACAGGTGAAGCCCCTCAGATAGGCTCTTGCGTCAACGGCCCAGTCCCCAACATCCATTTTGGGATCATCAACTTTGAACTTGTTGGGGGCTGGGTCACCGGCTAAGTTGACAGGGGCCTTGGTGATAGAGGACTTTGGGGATGGAGGTAGTGGTGGGGAAGAATGTCTGGATTTTGACTTGGGTGAAGAAGGGGGAGATGACTTGGGAGACAGAGAAGGAAGTGACGGGCCAGCAGCTGGCAGCTGAGCAAGGATAACATTCAATTTTGTTAGGATCTTACCTTGCTGAGCCGCCAGGTCATCAACACGGCGCTCTAAACGCCCCAACCGGTCATCCCAGTTAGTGAATAGGTAGTAGTGGCTTTGTGGTCCAAGTGGACCCACTCTGCCATGTACCTATTCACTTCTGAAGTCCACCCATCTTTCTCAATCCCGGCCAGCTGCTCCAACAGGTACGTCTTGCGAGATGCATCTGTTGCAGCTTCCATCTCTGCTGCTTCTTGTTGTTCAACTGCTGCAATGAGTTCTTGCTGCTGACACAGCCTCTCCTTTTCTTCTTTCACCTTCAGATGAGTCGCAGTCAAAAGGGGGAGGAGGTGGATGAGAGGATTCGGATTCCTCTCTCTTCACTTCCTCAACCTTAAGCTGCGTCTCTACACCCCGGTCAGACATTTTTCCTCACTCAAAGCAAAATAAAATAAATGAACAACCACAGAGTCTGCAGCGATTTTCAGATTTCCTGCAGAATGACCAAAATCGCCGCCTCCTGTGACACAGAGTTATGTGGGTGATATGGGCAACAAGCGATTTGGGGTTAGAAGCCTTCTCTGGAGGCCAGGGGTCAGTCAGGTAGTTAGTCTAACAAAATCAACCTCATGATTTCCTTTGACCCTGGACCACACTGGAGATGGTATACTCAATTCCAGGCTTTCCAAAGAGATCACTGATATTCTAGTGCGCACTAGAACACAAAAGCAATCAGTAAGAGAGATGTAGGAGGTAAGTACATACAAACATAGATTAGTCAAATTCAACAAATTATTCAGTAGACTTCCTTTCAGACACAGACTCAAATTTCGCCACTGAGGACTATGACAGCCATACCCATAGGCATGGCGAATTACAGTATTTACTGTAATTACTCAAATACTAATGATCTGGACAAGCGATTTTACTCAGATGACAACAACAGAATTGCGCTTCACTAGCAATTGACAAAAATTAATTTTGACGGACAGAAATGCAATTATGACTTACACTAGCAAGCTCAGGCTACTTCTAGATATATCGCAGAATTGCAATTCATAGTATCACTACTTTTCCAGTACAGAATTCACAATCTGAGCATGCAGTGTCCAACGCAATACTGCCAAGCAGTCACAAAAACAATTTTGAGTCAAAAAAAGTCAATTGGGGAAGAGATATGAGCAACACAGACTGAGGAAGAAGATGGTTATGGTTGTCATGCAATCTAACGAATCTATTTTTAGGTCTACACTGACAGATGGACCATCAATTCTGACTCCAATTACGCTGAATAAATCGCCACACTGAGTTCTTCACGGAACATACTCACTTGAGAAAGATTCCGCAAAAAGAAGACAAGGCTTTGGCTATGGCAAACATTTTACACTCTTTCTCGCCACTTTCTTCCAGAGGTTATTCCTCTGATCTCCACGTGCAGAATCTCACCAAACTTGCTGATCGTGTAAAGGGGAATGAAGCGCTTTAGGCCAGAGTGCTAGATTCACTAAATCTGGTCAGATGGCGAACTGTCATACAGAGAGGGATAATTTGCCATTGGCACTCCACTTCGCTGACACTGAAATTGAGCCAGTGAAGCTCAATTCATTGTTGGATTGACTCTATCGGCCAATCCTCTCCAGCGCTCAACATTGTAGAAGTCGCCACTCAGTTCCTCAACCCTCCCAGATGGGTTTCGCCACCCTCAACCAAATCGTGATTCTAGCTCCCATGCAATTACTGGCGAAATTGCCCTGTACTGGCCACCTAGTGTCAGGGGCTCTGACAGAAAAGCAGCGCCTGATCTGTCCAATCACTGTGCTCCTGAATTCACCGCCTGCAAATCTTCTGCTCGCTCGACTCAGTATTGAAGAAGAAGGATCGCCATGAAACTCTCTCCAGAAGATTCCTCATAAAAAGAAGATGCCCCACTTGCGCTCAACCCTCAGTTCGTCAGTTCCTATCCTGCTTTGATACCAACGGTTATGATTTTGGTTGTCTATCGAATTCAATCAACACTCGCACTCAGACAATCTCACACATGCCCATACATGCATAAGAAGGAGGAGAGAGGAGACATAGTACACATTGCACACGGACAGAGTAGACAGCGGAAACAATCATGCACAACTGTGGAGACAAGACAGTGTTTCTCACTCTCTAACAATACCCCCAACAACCAATCATAGAAAGACACTAGCGAGGATAACAAAAGAACGTAACCAAGTTTGAGCCAATCTGAACCGATAATCGTCCCAGAGCTCGTCCCATTATCTCGCCACCACTGAACTCCATACACTCTCACACTAACACCCAGTTAGTTGCGCTACCCTAGATGCACCTCCCTGAGGCCAGCGCCAACCACCAAGATGAAGAACAAGAAGAGCGATGAAGTCCTCAGTGCCGATGTAGGAACTCTGACGATGAAAGCTGCAGCTATGGCTGCAGTGCCACTGTCTCTGGCATGCAGGTAACCCTGATGAAGTAGCAGCAGCAGTAGTCCACCCACAAACCGCTATGTAGAGCCTCCTAATAGCCCATACAATCGCAATCACCCTCAGGGGTGAGTGCTCAGAGGACGCCCAACTATGGCGAGCGCTGCAGGTCTGGCTATGGCTGTCACCTTCAACGAGGGACTCAAGATGCCGCCTGAAGTCAATTGCCAACTTCCTTGCTTGGCTCAACTCCGTAGTACCGACGAAGAACAGAATTGCCAAGAGTCCTAACACTAGCGACCTGGTTCTATTAATAGAATAGCCTAGACCTGGATACAAACTGGACCGACCGGTACTGTTTCAGTTCGTGCCTCTAGGGCTTCTACCTACCCGGCTATAGGCTCTCATGCTACCGGCCTAGGCCTTAGGGCCTCCCGTCCTAGTGATAGCCCGGGCCTGCTATTCGCAGTGCTATCTAAGGGAACCGCGGGCTGGTAATTTTCGAGAAATTACAGATATGTCCCTCATGAGTTTCCCTCAGCACTGAACTCTCGGTTAGTCCCTGACACAAACAAAATTACGAATCTAACCCTACCGCTGTTACTGTACAGCCTCGCAATCAGATCTCGGCAGGCAAAATCCGCAAGTCATTGCAAGCAGGTAGAGAGTGAAAGGTGAAATTAAGAGAAGAATATAGCATAGTTTTAAGCCGCCAGAACACTGCCCCAGCCTTCCTGAAAATGTAACTTGTCGCCTATGAAAGTTTCGGAGGTTCGGCCTACCGGACCACACACTCGCTGGCGGCGCCAGCCAAGAAAGAAAGAAAGTGTGCCGCTGGCGGTTCGGAAAAGCTTGGCGCACAGTAAGGCACCTCCAGGCCCGGGTGTACTGGTGGTTTAAACCACCAGTACCTTTCCCAGTTATCGAGTCCGACCCTCCTGCTACTGGTATGTCGAGCCTTGCCGAGCATAGAGCTACCGGTAGCGGCAAGTCTTCATTTTCAAAAAACGCAAAAAACAAGAAAAAGCAAAAAAAAAACTAAGAAAACCAACAAGATTCTATTTTAAATATAAAACGGAAAAAAAATAAAAAAAAATGGGAGAGAGAGAGAGAGAGTCTTCATTTTCAAAAAACGCAAAAAACAAGAAAAAGCAAAAAAAAAACTAAGAAAACCAACAAGATTCTATTTTAAATATAAAACGGAAAAAA
>BFEA01000411.1:32974-43430 GCA_003427395.1 Chara braunii | reverse complement strand
AAAGGGAGAAGAAGTCGTGGAGAGCTGAGGTTATTCTCAAGTTGTCATACCCGCCACCTCTTGGATTCTACTCTCTCTAATAAAGCTTTTGTTGCATTACTTGGACTTCGATCTTGTTGATCGTGCGTTGTGAGTTTTTCACCCCTTGTTGAAGCCCTCGGTAACCTGCGGAGGGCGGACATTTCACGTGGTGATCAAGCAATCTGGAGTAGTTGTGTACTCTGAGGCCCTGCTGATGAGAACAAGATGGCTTCGTCAAGTCAGCAAGGCAACAACGGCGGCGGAGGGGGGGACGCTCCTCGACGAGGTCCTCCTACCTGCTACAGTTGCAAACAGCCGGGTCATTATGCCCGAGATTGTTGGCTGCATTGGAAGGACAAGTGTGAGGCGTTGGAACCAAAGACTGCTATTCACTCGCGTCCACAGCAGCAAGGCCACTCCACCTCCCCTGTGAGTCGATAATGGGAACCGGCCAATAAGAGATCTCCGTCGGCGGATAGCAAGCACCAGGCTACAGGGTCGGAAAGCGTTAAGGATCTAGTGACCCTCTTGGTAGTGAAGGAGGAAGCAAAGGCTCGCAAAAAACAGGAGGAAGAAGGGGAGCGGCAAGAACGAGAGAAACTTGAGAAGGAGAATAGGAAGAAGCGTAAGGAGGAGAGACATAAGAGAGCAACACAAGAATTATCAGTGCCTGGTGAAGATCATCGACATCCAATTCTCGAAGAGGTATGGCGAGAAGTTGGAGTGGACGGAAGAGGTGGAAGACTCACCAGAAAGCAGTGAGAGTAGTAGAAGGAGAGAACAAAGAAGGGCGAGGAAACTTCGGCAAAACCGGGACAAGTACTACCCTTCGTCTGAAGAAGAGATGTCGGAGATCAGCCATCGTACAGGGCGTTTGACCAATGCAGATAAACGAAAGCGGGGGATTACCACCAAGGAAGAGGAGTCGCTTTATAGCCCGGGCAATACACCTCTCGTGGATAATAGAGCGCGAAGAGGGCGACCTCCACTGTGGACGAAGACGACGAAGATGGGTTTATAGCCCATCACTAGGAGGAGCCTACGTGAGAAAAATGACCCTACGAAGAAAGGAGCCATGGCGGGCTCGGGACCTGGAGCAAGGGAAAGGTTCGTGGAGGATACGATTAAGTATCTCTAGGGTCTTGACTGTCGTGAAATCCAGATGTTAAAGACCGCAGGTGTGACGTACACTGGAAAGGGCACACGATGGCGGCCTTCGCTGAGCATCGAGCCAATATTGCTTATGGGCAAGGGAAGGAGGTTGTGGGCCTACCTACATACGTGTTGCAATCGAGGGTGAAGGAGGAGCCGATCTCAGCCTCGACCTCGGACGATAGTGAGTCAGAAGATGAGGATACTTCAGAGGAGTCAAAGAAAGGACCTGGACTGAAGGAATTACAGTAATGAGGAGCTATGGAAATGTTGGAGAACATTGCTGAATCTACGTCGTTTGCATTCCACCGTACAAGCTGATGTGGAAGTTATTTTTCGTTGGGTAATCGTTGCTCTTGCGTCGCGTGGTTGCGTACCGTGGTTAACTAAGTTTGTGAATGATTGGGTTAATCTCGTGATAGGTAATCCAGATGTCTTCGATGAACCCACCAGTTGTGTATATGTTGGTGTCTCACCGTGGTGTAAGGCAACGTATGTAGGTAAGACAACGAGGTCGTTGGATACTCGATGGACTGAACACAGGCATACGTCTCGTAGCAACGAACACATGCATAAGTCTCGTAGCAACGAACACAAGCACAAGTCTCGTAGCAATGAAGTTCACGCTTCCCATTTCCATCAATGGATGAGATGTGTCGGTATTCATAGTTACATGCTGATCCCTGTACATTTGGATTGTGCGGATACACTTATTAGCTTGAAAAACTAGTATATTCGTACTTGGTCACATAGTCTGAATACTAGGGGCTACAAATGTGGAAAGCGTAAGAAGAAGAACCAAACGAGAAAGAGGAGAAGAAGGAAGAAGGAACGAAAAGGGAAGCAAAAAGGAGGGCGTAAGCAATGTCGCCCTAGAGAGAATCGAGAGGTGATTTGGGTGAAGCGGGGGGATTCGGCATTACCCGCAGTGAAAGTATTGCAAGTTTTGAGTGATGCAGAGAAGGATGGAGTAAGTAATTTTGTTATGAACTCGGAAGGTGGAGGGATATGGTGCGATAAATGGAAAACTGTGCGCAGTGTCTTTGGGAATTCTGAAGTGGAAGTTGGCGGATTGAGATATCGTCTTAAAGAATGCAAACGAGATGTCGAGGACGGTAGAGACATTCGTATTGTGTACTTGAAGAGGAGGAAAAGGAAGTCTAAGGTTTTGCTAGATGAAAACCAGGTTGGTTGATTGCTATGAACTTTTCTGCTTATGAACTTTTTTGCTGATAATGTGAACGAATGTTTCAATCATTCGGTGAGGAAACTAGGGGCGGTTTCGATGGAAGAAGTGTGGGGGTTGAAACAGAGGCTTTCGGATTTTGTTTTTACCCCGGTTGATTGTAATCCGGGTGAAATTGTGCTCATGTGTCCCAAGATGTATTTGGAGGTCGTTAACGACCTATTTGTGAGAAGTGAGGGCTATGTGGTCATGCAAAATGATGACAGCGATGTTTGGAAGGAAGCGAGGTAGGATTTCAAAAGTAGAGGATTGGAGAGGATGGGAAGTTCGAAAGCGAAAGCGAAAGCGAAAGCGAGTGTGGGATGTGCGTATGTCCTACCGAAACAGAAAGACCTGTCCCGCTTTCGCCCAATATGCCCCACCTATAATGAACCCACAAATCACATCTGCAGAAAGGTGGCGCGAGCTTTGAACCACCTGCTGAAACCAGCTACCGAAGAGAGTACACTTCAATCTTAATGTTGTAAGTAGTTTGGGAGGTCGTTTGGATAAAGTCAATGTTTCTATGAAGAATGCGTACTAGGATGCTAAAGTGATGGTCGCATCCTATGATATCAAGGATACGTTTAGTAGGCTCTCTCATAAGGAGATACTTTTAGCTTTGGATTGGATTCTTGATTGTTTTTGTGATGTCAAAGAAATTAGAGTGAACCCGACGGGAAAGGGGGCGGCCTCTGGGAAAATGTTGCATGCTAAATGGTGGATAGTGACAAGGCTGCAGATTTGGAGTTTTGTGGATTTTGAATTCTCGCACACCTACACTAAAGCTTCGGATGCTTTGTTAAGGCAAGTTTTCCTATTCCCATGGGGAAAAGTACCAGTCCGCAACTTGCATGCATTATGTGCGCGCATGCAGAGTGGCGGTTTCTGGTCTCTTTGCAAACAGACATGAAGTTAGTGTATGGGGTGAGGCTTATGGACGACGTGTCCATTTTCTTAGCCTACAATCGAGGGGACGGTAAGTCCATCGCTACTGCCAATAAGATCAGGGGAAAGTTCGAAGGTTGCTATCCTAACTCGCTCACCTTGAAAAGGTCGGACGACAGTTCTGGTTCCTGGGATTTTCTTGAGTGTGCATTAGACGTGAAGTCGAGCTTTCCTCATTTTTTGGGATGTTTCCAAAATACCAAGAATCAGGATACAATTTGGTCTTCCAGCGAGCTAATTTTCAAGACAGGTCAGGACTTCAATTCATGGTCCTGCAGAAAGCAGAAGCCGACGTCTATTACGAGCTGGTTGTACCTAGTGACTGGAACACGACAGTTCGAGCCCGTATTCCCCAACAGGTTCTTACCCGGATGGAGGAGTACAGGACAAAGATTTTTCAGACCGTTTCTTCGCGAAGGCTCTCGAGAACTTCATACGGAACCGTGACTCAATCTGGCAATTGACCGCCAGCCTTCTCTGTGGCAACTCAGAATAATTCTACCATATATAGCTAAGTCAGACTACGATCTAGTCCTCTTTCGACATGGCGCCAGGCCTATGCATGGTTTCGGAAGTGATGAGTAGGTACAGTAAAGGGCGAAGAAGAGGTGGAGAGTTGAGGTTATTCTTGAGTTGTCGTACCCGTGACCTCTTGGATTTTACTCTCTCTAAAAAAACTTTTGTCGCATTACTTGGACTTTGATCCTGTTGATCGTGTGTTGTGAATTTCTCACCCCTTACCCTGCTGGAGCTAGTGCAAGTTAAAAAAAAAAAAAAAAAAAAAAGAAAAGAAAGCATGCCCTGACTGCTGCCTGCTCTCTTCCAGAAACGTTTAGGGTGTGAGGGCTGAGCCCGACTGTCTAAAAAAGAACCCTGAAATGCGAAAAGTGAATAACCACAGTTGCGCGGCTATTTTACAGCCACTGTAGAAACAGAGACCTGCAATACGTCAGGGGCGATGTCCCACTAGCAAAGAGGATAGGATTACCCTCCTGAATCTGAATGTGTTTTATGCAGAGATGCAGAAAAGCAGTTCAATCTCGATTTCCTGCACCTCTCCTCAAACATGTCTGCATTCAAACTTTTCCATGGTGGTACCACCCACAGGATGATGTGCCCAGTTGAAGGAAACAATGGTGGTAGTGGCCCAAACTTTGGGAGGACACCCCGGCGGTTCTACTACCACTGCCAAGAAAGCAGAACAAATCGAACCTATACATTTGTCCCCTGGACCCAAAATCCTGAAGGACGTGGGACCCCCCCCCCCCCCTCCGCTTTTGTTTCCCCCCCCTAATAATTTGTTCAAAATGCTCCCACTGCCCGACGCCATACAACAGGAATAACTCCAGGCGTTAACCAAGTGCCGATGAAAAAAAGAAAAAGAGAAGGGGAAACTACGAGGGAGTCACAAAAACAAGTTACAATTGCACTATGGGCCAAGATACAGTTTCAAATTGCAGTTCGGGCAACGTATACAACCCAACTTTCTGGCCAGGTAGGGTGCCCGAAGTGCCATAGCAAACTGTAGAGGTGTGTGGCTTAGAACACCCCTGCCCACCATTTTTTAACGGCTATAGTGCAATTATAACTCGTTTTGCGACTCTACTGAAGTTACCCCGAAATAAAAAGAGGCAAGTACGTTCGAGTCACACAGGACGTTCAGAATAGGCAACTTAAATTAGCAGTTCCCGAAATTATGGTGCAAAAAAGGGGACCCCCCTAAAATCTGCCAAGCCCCACTACGGGTAATGACTGGCGCAGTTTTAAGACCCCCGCTAAACTTGCACATGTCGAAGCACGCACCACAACACCACCGGCGCCACTTCGTCTTTTCTGGCCTATTTCAAACTAAAAGAGTGTCACAGCCACATGTTCCCCAAATAAAAAAGGGTCGATGACCCTCCATCCTGCAATCTCAGGCCCTACTCCTGCAGCCTTTCAGTCACCAAAACCACTCATTCAGAGTCTGCTCACGCTGAAACGTGAGCTTAGACTCCAACTGTATCCAGCGATCATGACTGAGAAGGTGGAGGGGTTTCTGCAAACGATGTGCCCCGGACTGGAAGGACGTGGTCAAGAGAGTCCTACCAGACTGAGCATGCTAGCATAGGCCTGGATTTGGCCGATTGATAGTCAAGAGTGTGAAACAACTGAAATATGGCGGTGGGAGATTTTCTGCGATGGACGTTGTCAGGATCTTGACTGAGTGGCTGTCACTATCATGCACTTGGAGGTGGTTGTCTGTTCATGTTTCACAAATCTGGAGGCCGCCCGTTCACAGTTCGGAGAGATGATAATGCGTGTTATTCGCGTCTTTTTAGGAAGGGGTCAAAATCCGTTAGATCGGCAATAGTTCTCGCCACACTATCTCAAAGTTTCTTTGGGTAAGATCATGATTTCCACGTTCTTCTTGATGATAACGAGTATGTAGGCTTGAGTAGGTCGATTGCTACATTCCTACCTGAATTTTCTGTTTGACAAAATTCCTAATCAACTTCGAACTTCTAAGTGGATGTTCCTGATCCTTGATTTCGTTTTTCTCATTCTCGCTTGAATGTCCTGTTTGACAAATTCCTAATCAAACTTCAAATTTCTTTCAATAGTACTTCTCTGCTTTTTCAAAATTTCAATTTTGTGCTCAATGATATCTCTTGACTCTTGATTCGCGATTCCAAACTGTTGACTTCATAATCGGTAATCTCTAAATCAATAATCACAATCGCATGTTCCTATTTCTGGACTGTGAAAGTATGTCACTTAATCCTATTCCCAATTTTGAAATCTTTGATTGAATCCTCTTTTTTTTTTTTTTTTTTTTTTTTCTAAGTGGGACAAAGCTCCAATCTATTTGTGGGAAGCAGCACGCGCTGGGAACCGGGCCCAGCGTCCCATATGAAAATTTACATAGAATTTTGAAAGTTTGAGATACCGAGGGCATTACCCGACTTTGGCTAAGAAAATTTTGAGCTACTTAGAAAATTACTATGACAAACTTCAGAACCCACAACAAAAAACGCCACCACAGAGGTCCTACAAATGCTCAAAACCCTGTGGATCCCCCTAGCAACCCTTCAAAGCTCTCCAACACTGTCTTACTCCCTGCTGAACTCTTTCATGCCTCACACCCACTTTGTTGGGTTACAGGGCAACACGACTCACCGCAGCTTCGACCAGCGTCATCCCAGCAGCAACCCTTGGTTGTCCCTTGGAATGCCCACCCCAAATCTCTCTACCAGGCCTCACAGGGAAACACCCCAGCACCGGCCAGCGTAGTTCTGGCATCGAATATAACAACAATGGAGCCGTCTAAGACGAATTGCTAATAGTCGCCAGAATCCTAAATCATTCTTAAGACCCCCATTGGCAACCATGAACAACCAACAAAACCTTGGATCATAGGAACATTCAAACCGAAAAAACCACCTGCCTTAGTGCTTCCGGCAGCCCAACCCTATCTGCCTCCCCCCTATGTCCCGATACTCAATCTCTACTAGGCCTCACACCCCCAACTGGTAGGTTACAGAGTGGCACGACCCACCCCAGAAACCCCCCACCTTCTAGGCTACAGGGCAAAGTGACCCGCCCCGGCTCCGGCCAGCGTCGACTAAGTACCAACTTGCCAATAGACACTAGAGTGCCTTCCACCCTCGACAACTCCCAGATCTCTCTACCAGGCCTCATACCCCCGTGCAGCTCGAGTTACAGGGCAGCGCGACCAAGCCCCAACACCGACCAGCGTCGTTCTGGCCTCGTCCATTCACAAACCACCGCGACCAAGGACATCAACAGATAGCAGTCAAGCCCCAATCATCACCATAGCTGTAGTTCCGATCATCCAGCTCCTCCAGGCACTGGGTGCATCAACCGACAATATTCCTTCTCAACCCTACTCCGGCAAGACTTACCGCGGTAGAGCCACCATTTCCACCGCCGTTGTGCCCTATTTTTACCTTACAGGCTAGCTCCTTCGCCGCAGAGCGCATTGTTTCCAACCATCGCAGCCAACACAACCCATTGCAACCAGCACCAAACTTATAGAGATTTCCAATGGAGATTCAGAAGGCTTCATGAGACTCAGATGCACATTACATTAAGAGTAGACTTCAACTCTTTATCTTACTCCACCCAAAAATGACCTTAGATTGTGTTTTACGAGCCGGCGACAATCAAAAGAACCATCCTCCCTCTACCCTCCAGCCCCCTACTCTTCTTCATCCCCCGACGAGCCGACCTCCTCCGCCACATAGTTCGCGGGATGAGAATAGCAGCCACAACCACACAGTGGACACCTTCCTCAACTCTTCCTCCTCTCACGACGAGCCGACCTCCTCCACCCATACTTCACAAGGGGAGGAAGAGCAGAAATGAGGTGAACTCACCATCCTTTACCCTCACCCAATAAGCGCAGCACCATCCCCACCAACCTTTTTCCTCTCTCCGGCAAGACTTATGATAGCTAAGCCACCATCTCAGTTGTCGCTATGCCCTAGTCCAATCCCACTAGCTAGCCCTTCTCACCAGCAGGACACAATTTCACCAACCATAAACTATCCCTTCCAACCCAGGTACCACACATCTTCAAAACACCTGGCCCGCAAACATCAACAAAAGAGGTGGGTACAATCTCCTAAACCCACCCAATCGAAAATTCCAGAAGACACAAAAATCGATTTCAAATCTAGAAAAAAAAAAAAAAAAAAGTGGAAAGGATTTTTCCTACAACTAAGGAAATCAGAACAATAAGAGTACAAATTACTTCAATTCTCCAATTAGGGAATCGAATTGCAAAACTACAAATTAGACATAGAGAAACATAGGAATGATAGATTTTGATATCCAGGATGGATTTTCGACTTAATTCTCAAACCACAGTTTGAGAATCATTTAGTAAAAAAATTGCTACGTTTTTCAAAAAATTTGTACAAAATCAATTCCAAACCATACTTGAGAATTTTATAACAGGATCAAAATTACTTCAAAACAAAAGAGATCATACGTTTGTTCAAAATCAGAATTAAATGGTATCAACATCAGACTGCTTAAATGGAAAAAACGTGCTACTTGAGATCAGATTGGGTTCTATAGAACTATTTGTTTCAATATTGGTTGTTGTAACTTGTAAGTATGCAATCTAAGACTTGCTTCAATTACCAGGAAGAGGAGAACACTCCTCTATTCTGATTCACCCTACTGTCACGCGTCCCTACGAGCACCCTATCTACTCTTCCTCCTCTAGCAACGAGTCAACCTCCTCCACCACATAGTTCGCTAGGGGAAGAAGAATAGAAAGCCAGCTCCCATAAACTCATAACAAGCCAATAACATTCCATCTCCCTCCCACGACGAGCCAACCTCCTCCACCACATAGTTCGTGGGATGGAAATCGTCAAAACCACCCCCCACAACCACCGTCCTCCCCTCGCGTTAAAGCAAATAGTACGATCATGCCCACAACTCTAAAATTCAAATCAGATCAAAATCAGAAGATTATTAGTAATTATTCGAGTATGAGTTAACCAACCCACTCATGGTGTTACATGCACAGATATGCAATGTACGTAATAAACCGAGAATCTGCGATGTGATGAAAAGTACTGAAGAGACAATGCGGTACAAGTAGAATCTTGACAAGCAATGTACATTCTCATTCATACATAAAGATGCTGAAGAGCGCAGGGAAGACTTTGATACAAAGACTGACCTGACAGGACTGACCTCATTCACGTAGTTCAGAGTAACGAAGCAGAATGCTAGAGTACCTCTAACTAACCCAATCAATGTTTGAACTCAGACTAAACATACATTGTACCCATCATGAAGTGTGAGGGAGCCTGGTGCTGCACACAGGAAGAAAGCGCCAGGTCCAGACATACACAGACGAAGAGATAAGGAACAAACGAAAGGAGGGAAGAAGATGGGAATGTCGTTAACACCAAGTCTTGGTCACCAATCCCAAATAGTCCCTCGTTGCCATGTCTGAACCCTCGAAAGTCGAGTCTGGATCCAATGTCACCAAGCTCGGTATCTCTTCTCTCATGGTCTGCAGATGTAGTGAAGTCAGAGGTGAGAGGGAGGGAAGAGATGGTGGACTGAGAAGAAGAAGAAGAAGAACTCTCTCTCTCTCTCTGTTGCGAACCAAGTACTAACCTGTGATGTTGGCGCTGTGCTGCAGGTACCTCGAAGACGAAGCTGGAGCAACGGCGCTGCAGGTAGGTACCTTTGGCCTCCGCCCAAGCTCTCTCTCTCTCTCTCTCTCTCTCTCTCTATATATATATATATATATATATATATATATATATATATATATTACTAACTAGCTATGGCGCCCAGCGCTGGAGACTACAACTACCTACTGCGGCCAGCGCTGAAGACTACAAGCTAACGCTACTACTCTACACTGCAGCGCTCCCTCCAGAGTGCTGCTCCCGAATCCTGAAGGCTACCACTGCCGAACTGCCTACTCCGGAAGTGCCTAGGAAGTCCTATGTACTTCCTCGGCCTGCCTCCTGACTGCAGGAGGGCGAGCAGGCCGAGGAGGCAGCGCTTGCCAATGCCGAAGTGTGCCAGGGGCTGGCATGCAGCAGCCTGCTTGAGGCAGGCGTGGGAACAGTCTAAATATAGGCTGTTCCCAAAACCCTGGTTCGGTGCCCGAGTTTCAGGGCCGGTCGTTCTGATGAACGACCGAAAATGGCCCTTGGGTTCACGCTAAAAATGCTATAACCATTTTTAGTCTAAACCGTCGCAGGGGCTGTAGGCCCTGAAAGTCAGGCTTTCGGCCTGAACCGAAATGGGGCCTGTAAGCCCTGAATCTAGGCTTTCGGCCTGAAATCCAGGGTTTTGGCCTGAATCCAGTCGGGCCTGCAAAATGGCCGTCGGGCCTACAAAATGGCCCGTGTGTGCACGCGCTGCATGTAACACCCCCCCCTCCTTATGAAGTCAAGCCAGGGCGAGGGCGAAGCCGTCGGTCTGAAGGTGGAACCTGGACGCGGGCGCGGCGTGGAGCCGAAGAATCCGACTTGCCTTGCATCTTGCGTTCGTAGCGTGCGAGAACGTCTGGAGTTGTCGCTTGCAGTTCCGCACGAGTCAACCAACGATCAGCTCGATGTGTGC
>BFEA01000411.1:19236-31509 GCA_003427395.1 Chara braunii | reverse complement strand
GCGAAACTCGGGGTCGGCTTGGTAGCCGAGGATGAATCTGTTCCGCAGGTCATCGTCAATCTCGAAAGTCGAGTAGACCGCGGTACAGTGATCCGGACGCCGTGAAAGAGCATCCGCACAACGGTTCGACTTCCCGGGAATGTGATCGGGAAAGAAGTCGAACTGGTTGATGAAAGTCATCCATCGAGCGATGGTGCTGTTGACGGTGTCTTGGGTCTTGTAGAAGACCAACGGATTGTTGTCCGTTACCCAGCGAAATTGGCTTCAACCAAGGAGGAAGTGCCGCCACCGCTTGAGCGCGTGGACGAAGGCGAGGAGCTCCTTCTTGCGTGCATCGTCAGTGGAATGCACGAGTGGCACTTTCTTGCTGAAGTACTCGACCGGGTGCCAGTCCACACCACCATCATGTTGCTCGAGGACTGCACCAATGCCATAGCCTGACGCATCCGTAGTGACACGTGTAGGCGCGAGCGGGTCGTATATCCGCAAGACCTCCGCAGACAATAGCGCGACTTTGAGAGCGAGGAATGATCCCCGCGCCTCCTCTCCAAAGTCAAACGGCCGATCCTCGCACTGAAGCTTGTTCAAGTGGGGCGCGATCTTGGAGTAGCCTTTGATGAAGCGCTGATAGTAGCCGGTAAGACCGAGGAACGAGCGGACATCCGTGACGTTCCGAGGTTCCGACCACTCTTGGACTGCCTGAATCTTGTCCAATAGCGGACTGATGCCCTCCGGTGTGACAAAATGGCCCAAGTATTCCAGCTCTTGCCGGACAAATTCGCACTTGTAGCGGATGGCCTTGTACTTGGCACGGCGGAGCGTCTCCAACACTCGTCGAAGATGTCCAAGATGATCCTCCAATGTCCGGCTGTAGAGGAGAATATCGTCTAAGTAGACCAGCACGAACCGGTCCAACATTGCACGGAACTCATTGGTCATCGCCGCCTGGAATGTCGTCGGGGCGTTGGTGAGGCCAAAAGGCATGACCACCCACTCAAAATGCCCGTACCGCGTCTTGAATGCGGTTTTATAGCGATCATTCGGCTGAATCGAGATTTGATGATATCCTGATTTCAAATCCAACTTGGAAAAATACTTCGCACCGCCCAGCCGCTCGAGAAGATCGTCGATGCGAGGAAGAGGCCCCGCATTCTTGACGGTTTGCGCGTTGAGCTTGCGGTAGTCGATACACAATCGTAGATCCTTATTCTTCTTCCTGATGAAGAGAACTGGTGCTCCATATGGGGAGCTACTCGGGCGGATCCAGCCCTTGGCCAACAAATCATCGAGTTGTGCGCGGAGTACCTCAAGCTCCTCCTCGCTCATCCGATAGATGCAAACTTTCGGCGGCACGGCACCGGCCTCAAGAATGATCTCGTGAGAGATCGGCCGACCCGGCACCACACCGGTAGGTGACTCGAAGATGTCGGCGAACTCGTCCAGCAACCGTACCACACGAGGGTCCGAAGACAAGTTCGTGGGTGAAGAGTCGGCTACCGCGACGGTCCGTAGGAAACATATGCCGATCTCCTCGGGCTGCTCGTAAGCACAAGTCGCCCAGAATGATTTGGTCGTCACCACTTGGCACCGGATCGAAGAGTGCGGTAGAGGAATCATACACGCCACTTCCACGCCGAAGGCGTCGCGAACGCTAAGAGTCCGCCGATGGAAGTTGACCGTGTGATCCGCACTTGCAAGCCAAGGCATTCCCAGAATGATGTCGAAGTCCGTGTCGAGAATATCGAATGTCACCGGTTCGCATGCATGAGGTGCGAAGTAGACCGGTACGGCCTCGATGTAACGGTCGAGTAGTTGCTGCGTCTTTCCATCCGCCAACTTGATCGCCGTCGGGTTTGCCTTTCTCCGAACTTGTGCGCCAAGGCCATCTCTTTGCATAAAAGACTGGCTCATGAAGTTGCGAGTCGCGCCGCTATCCAGCAAAGCGCTGCAGGACGCTTGCCCAACCTGGATGCGGACATACATGAGCGGTGCATTGTTGTTATCGTACCGCTGCGTGCGAAACTCGCGGGCCACCTTGGTAACGTACGTCAGGATGTCCCCCACCGCGACTTCGTCATCCGTCGACGAAGTTGGTGGTGCATAAAAGGAAAGGTAAGTGTGGATGAGCGCTAAGTGTTGCGCATTGCGGTCCCGGCAAACAGCCTGTGGTCGGGAGAGGAAGCCATGCAAAGTCCTCAGACGTGAGCGGGTCCAAAACCTCTATCTTGAACTCGCGCGCCGAATCCCGTGACGAACCACTTGAAGATGTGTATCGACTATTGCGGTTTAAACCGCATCACAAGAAAGAACGCCTACCCATTGCCTCGCATAGATGACTTGCTTGATGCTGCAGGCGGGTGCAAGGTCTTCTCCAAGATCGATCTCAAGTCTAGCTATCACTAGATTGAAGTTGATCCTGCGGACCAACACAAGACTGCGTTCAAAACACGCGATGGGCTTTACGAGTTTATCGTAATGCCCTTCGGTCTCACGAACGTGCCGGCCACCTTTCTAAGCCTCATGGACAAGGTCCTCCGCGAACAGATTGGTCGGTTCGTGGTGGTATACCTTGACGATATACTGATCTTCAACAAATCCATGGAGGAACACAAAGCACCTTGAGGATGTGTTCACTATCCTCAAGGGGACGCAACTTCATCTCAACTTAGAGAAATCTGAGTTTGGGAGGGATAGTGTCATCTATCTTGGGCATCGGTTGTCTGTTGCAGGTCTAGAGCCTGAGGCAACCAAGGTTGAAGTCATACGCAATTGGCCTCAGCCACGGACATCCGCGAACTGCGCTCTTTCCTTGGTCTCACGTCATACTACCGGAAGTTTGTGCCCCGCTTCTCTATTGTTGCTCGCCCGTTGTCCCGGTTAACAAGTAAGAACGTTCCCTACTCTTGGGATACTGCATGTGAGGACGCTTTTCAAGCTTTGAAAGAAGTTTTGGTATGTTACCCTGTACTCCGCATTGCAGATTCCAAACTGACTTTCGTAGTCACTACGGACGCAAGGCAGTATGGAATTGGCGCAGTGCTGCAGCAAGATGACGGCGATGGTCTGCGGCCGCTCGAATATTACAGCAAACGCATGCCCAGCGAAAAGGTAGCCACTTCCACCTACATGCGCGAGCTCTATGCTTTGTTTATGACTTTGGACCATTGGAAGCACCATCTTTTGGGACGCCACTTCAAAGTGTTCTCAAATCATGAGACTCTGAAGTGGATCAAAGAGCAAACAACCCTGTCCCCTACGTTACTTCGCTGGTTCCATGAAATTGACATTTTTTATTATGAGTTGAGACACAAAAAGGGTTGTTACAATCGAGTTGTTGATGCATTGTCTCACCACCCTGAGTACATGACTTGCCTTGTAAATTCCTACGACCTCCGGAAGAAACTGAAGGAGGAGCTCATAAAACACACTGCCAAGGATCCGGACCTTTGTCCCATCCTTGACCAGTTGCGGGCTGACCCCAGCAGTCAGCCTGATTTTCATGTGTATGGAGGACTGATTTTCCGTCGCTACGGGAACCACGACCATTTGTGTGTGCCCAACCATAAGCCTCTCCGCATGCACTTTCTGGACTTGGCTCATGGCCGAAATTGAAAGACATATGGAAACCTATTTAGACAGTTTGATTGGCCTGGCATGAAGGGGTCTGCTGAAATGTTTGTGGCTGAATGTCAAGTCTGTCAACGCATCAAACCATGTAGACAAAAGCCCATGGGGCTACTCACACCCCTTCCCATTCCCGATGGACCCAAGGAGTCCATCTCCGTCGACTTCACTGACATGGGAAAGGTAAGCAAGAATGGTGATTCACAAGTCATGGTGATTGTTGACCGCTTCTCTAAATTTCTGAATTTGAATCCTTTGTCATCTTATGCTGCAATGAATTGGTGATCCGTGAGTTCAAACAGAAATACATTTTGCAGTTCGGAACCCCGAAAACTCTCGCGAGTGATCGGGACCCGCGCTTCATCAGTACGGAATGGATTGACTTCACGTCCCAACTCCCTGGCCTCAAGTTATGCATGACATCTTGCCGACACCCCGAAGCCAACGGTTTGGCAGAGGAAATCAACCAGACTGTGTTCCAACTTCTTCGCGCTTTAAGCATTCCGGATCAGGAAACATGGGATGAAGAGCTGTATTCCGTCAAGGGGTTGTACAACAACTCCATCCATTCTGTCACCGGCATGACACCAAACAGGCTGCATTACAGTTGGCAGATTTGTAATCCGCTCTCCTACCAATTCCCTGAGCAGCCAGCTGGTTTAACACCCGGCAGGTCTGGCTTCAGGGCCAAGTAAATCGCTTGCTCAAAGTTGCCATTGCAGCAATGACCAAGCGACAGCACGCCATGATCCATCATGCAAACAAGAAGCGTCGACCTCCAGATATTGAGGTGGGAAGTTATATCTGGGTCAAGATGTCTGGATTTTCAGAAGAAGAGGGAGTTTCACGCAAACTTCTCCCAGTCTATTATGGTCCGTGGGAAGTTCTAGATGTGATTGGCGAAGATAGCATTGACCCTTCATACGTAGTTGTTGTGCCACCTCATCTGCGCACATATCCCGTTTTTCATGCATCGAAACTGTATTTCCACCGTGATGCTAAATCGTTCAATTACCGTGAAGACATGATTCCTCGTGCAATCAATGGCGGACATGAGATAGACAAGATTAAACAGCACGTAGGGAAGGGACGAAACAGACAGTACCAGGTTCATTTCATGTATCACCCGTTGGATGATCTACATTGGATTTCCAAGCAGGAACTGCTGCGCAGCGCACCGCACGCTGTTAAAGCCTACGAGCGGCAAATCGCCTCTAATGATGCACCTAAAATCTCTGCCAAGCTCACTGCGACAGTGTATTCTCGAAATCTCTTTGCCTTGTTTGCCTACCATGCGTTTGTCGGGGACTCAGAACGAGTTACTCGCTCGAAGGGACCTCGCTCTCGAGGGGGGAGTAGTGTGATGACCCGACCAAACATGGACTGAAACACACAGCTGATTTCTGAGTTTTGCTCATAGACTAAATGCCTTGCTGAGTTTCCCGCTTGCTACTAAGTTCTCTAAGTCTGTGTGTAGGCACGCTTACTGGACTGCATGTCTGTCTGAGCGTTGGTTGGCTTGAGTGTGCGTGTGGCCCGCAAGGGCACTTGTTCGTTTGTTGGGCCCTCAGGGCCGGTACTTACCTGTGGTCGTGACATTGAGGGATTGCGGCAGGGAAAAACACTCAAGTAGCAGGTAGGTCGGTACCGCACCCTGAAGAGGTAGATGTGCGGGTACTGGAGCCCGAGCAGAAGAAGACAAAAGTGGCATTTTGAAGAGGCCCAGTAGTTGTAGGCTAGGTCTAGGCGGGTACCAGTCCAACCAGTCTGAGTCTAGGGCCTGTACGAGCAATATCAGAGTCTGCAATGATGTTTCCCTCCGAAAGGGAGGAGGTACCGGTTGCTTGGGAAGGCCGAGCGGTCTGGGAGTCACCGCCCAAGAGGCAAGCAGGCCGCTATATCTCCAGGCCGGGCGAACAGCCCAGCCTCATTGTCAGTGTGCAAGTTCGGCGACACACTGGTTGGAGCGCTGGCTGGAGCAGCGCTAGCTTGGAGCAGCGCTGCTGGGGAAGAACCAAGGACTCAGAGGAGGAAGAAGGACAGGAAGGGGGAGGAGTGCCAGAGGTACTTACCTGGCTATGGTATCAGCCATCTTCATCACCTTGGTGGGCGCTGCAGCAGGAAGGCCCCAGCTGGGGTTGAGCTACACCAAGAAGCTTCGAGGCAGAGTCAGGCATGGCGGCCTGAGCTAGGGCAGCCATGGCTGCTTTGGGTTGTCCTTTGGACATCTGGGCAAGGCCTAGTGGTCCGCCATATCCTCGGCCTATGAGAGTGAAGAGTGGGAGAGGCGGTCATGGCTACGGTGGACCTCAAGTGACACCTGCAGTAGAAGAGGGATTCGGACTTTGATTCTGGTTCAGCTATCCAACATATTAATTTTTCTTGTGTGAATAAGAGAGGAGAAGATAAGGAGGAAGAGAGGGTTGAGCGAAGAAGAAGAGCTTTATCATTTGTCTATGCTGGTGTAAATCATCTTCTTCTTCTTTCTTACTGCTTCTTCTTCTTCTAATCTTCTCTCTCCTCTCAAGTTCATTCATTTCTTTCTGCAATTGGACGGCATTGTACTATCTGATGAATGTGTATCTCGAAATTAGCCAGGATCATAACAGGGGAAGTGATTGGAGCAGCTAGCTTACGGCATAAAATAAATGTTTAGTAAGCTGCTCCATGACTCGGTGAGGGTTGCTATTGATTGGGTCATAAGCTGGTTTGAATCGACTGGAAGGAAGGAAGTTTGTCGCGGTCGGAGTAAGAGGGAAAGGGGCGACCTTTGGCGAGAAAGAAGGCGAAGAGGGATGGTTGAAAAAACTTGAAAGTGAGCTTTTCATTAATTAGACGAATGGTAGAGTTTGATTCAATGAATATTTTTTTTGTGGGAATCAGATAGGATGGTAAGACAAAAATAGGGCATCCCTATCCTATGGGGAAGTCGAGCAGTCTTCTGATTGCCTGCATCCTATGTCCGTACCTCAAATGTGTAAGTTCCTGAAGAGTTTGGGGAAGGATGCGCGCCTACTACGCCTAGTTAAGGGGATTTAAGCCTAGTTAAGGGGATCTGGTTAGTCGACGATGTCTCGCTGTTTGTGTGTGGAGGAAGTGGGGGAAAGGTGGAGAAGCCAAGATGAAGGAATTAAATCAGGAAATTTCAAATTTGAGGATAGCTACGATTGCAAGTTGACTTTGAAGAGAGAACAGAAGACAGTGAAAAAGGTAAATGGGATTTCCAGGGGTGCAGGGAGGAGGGTAAGAGTGCTGAACAGGAAACTTCAAAGTTGAATGTTGGTTAAGGGCAAAAAGTAAATAATTTTTCGGAAGACTTAGTATGGAAGTTGGTGAACGGGCTGCTGGGGTTATGGGAGTTTTCAGGATTTCCTCTTGTTTACGAACCAGAAGCAAAAGAGAACTGTGAATTCTGATTAATGGAATGCTCCATAAAATCAGAGAGTGCACAATGTGACAATGCCAGGATGTCCGGTCGATGAGAGTCTGCTCATGCTGAAACGCAAGCAGCTTAGACTCTAGCTGTATCCGGCGATCCTGATTGTGAAGGTGATGAGGGGTCTCTGAGAACAATGTGCCCCAGACTGGACGGAGGTTGGTCGAGAGAGAGAGAGAGAGTCCTAGAAGACTGAGCAGGCTAGAGTAGGCCTGGACTTGGCGGATTGATAGCCGCCAAAAGTGTGAAACAGCTGAGAAGAAGTTCTGGTTGCAGTTTTCGTTTTGGATCCGCCCTTCCTTTTGTCCCTACTGTCTTCACATGAATAGAACGCCCGGTCATTATACCTGCATTTGGCCCAACTTTCAGTCCACATGCAGCGATAATGACCAGGCGCTCTATTCGGGTGAAGACGGTAGTTTAGAGTGTCCCTTTTCTTTTTTTTCTTTTTTTTTTTGTGGACCATTTCTCGATCCATGCGTGTTATCCTTGAAAGTGCAGGGGCCATGCTAATCTTCATCGTTCCAATTTTAACAGATGTCCCAAAGGATGTCTGTCCCTTTTTGGTTTGTCCTCGGGTTTGTCCCTTCACTGACAGGAAGAGTCGGTAGTGTGGATACCAAGTCCCGTTGGAACATTCTGGAAGGCCCCTTGGTAATTTTTCGGTCAAAATCTTCGGGACGCAAGTGCGACAACCGAACGTAGAAGAGTAGAGTACCGGGGGAATTGAGCGCGTCATCATGAGTTAACGTTACAAGGACTATTAATAGCAGCTCGTAGACTAGTGAGTCCAACAACCCTCTTGCTTCAGAACAGTAGGCTTCACGTTCGAACAGTCGGGGGCGCCCTTCCGGTACTTCGAATGTTGTTACTGTGCACTTCGAATGTTGTCACTGTGCAGCATTTCGGCACCCTTCCGGTGGGTGACCTGCACTCTTATTCTTTCGTCAATTTTTTCAAAGCGATTCGAGTTTTGATACAGGTTGACTTTGTGTGATCAAGTGTGTGTGTTTTGATACGGATTGACTTTGTGTGATCAAGTGTGTGTGTGTGTGTGTGTGTGTGTGTGTGTGTGTGTGTGTGTGTGCGCGCTCCAATTGAGGGTGCGTGTGTGCTCCAATTGAGAGTGCGTTCCTTGGTGAATTTACGGACTCGCTGCAGATTCTGCACCGACCATCACTATCATACTTCACTACATCATACTTCACCCATTCAGCCATTCACGTGGAACGGTTTTTTTTTTTTTTTTTTGCAAGTTGAACTACCCGTAGCAGCACGGAGCAACAAATGCATACCTTTCCCAGAAAGATCAGCACTCAATCTTAGTCTTTGATTTTAGACAGGGTTTTTCAGATGTCGGGGCCCATTACCGAATACTGTCAAATCTGCTAGGGAGCAGACGATTCGATTTTCCAAAAAAAATTGCACCCTTACTTTACTTTGGGACACGCGTTGTTGTTGTTGTTTGTTTGTTTGTTTTTTTAAGAGCAAATTTGCATTATAAAACCGGGAAGGGTCCCCCCCCCCAGCCCCCCAAAAAGATTGCAAATAGCAGGTTGGGTATGGATTTTGGTTTGGAAGTCTTTCTGCATTTTTTACTTATTATTATTCTTTTTTGTTTACTCTTTCAACCGATACTTTCAAGGGAGACATAGGGAGATATGTTATGATGCTCCTACTCGGATCGCAATCCCTTTAAAACTTTTGACTTTTCGAAGTCTTTGGGCGCCGCTCCACTACTCTCTACACGTCTCTCCACTACTCTCTACACGCACAAAAGACAAAAAATATGGCGGTGCATCTTCCCACGTTCTAGCGAAAGATTCATTCTCATTTTGCACATTTGGTGACCAGTGGAGGGAGGCCCTTTTGGAGGACTTAGGCCAAGAATAGACATCATGATGATAATTGGTTAACGTACCCATTTTTGGGCAAGTGCTATACTACCAGAGAATGAAGTTATGTGGGTGCGAGCGATGTGTTTTTTTTTGGGGGGGGGACCACAGCCCTTATCTATAATACAGTGGCACTCCGCCCTGAGCAGGATCATAGCATCTTCGACCCCAAGCAAACTGTAAATAATAAATATATCACTCTGCGCTGAAACTTGTCTCTGCAGAGGCTCAACAATCGATACGTGCACAACTCTTCAGCATCATCACCACGATTGTCTTTTTTTTCTTCAAAGGGTGAGCGTCTTGAGATATATCCACAGCCATTGAAAGGCTTAACCCTGCTTCCACATCGATAACACAACCCCTACCTTCCCATGAATAGAACGCCCGGTCATTATAGCTGTATTTGGGCAACTTCCAGTCCCAGATGCAGCGATAATTACCTGGCGTTCTATTCGGGTGAAGACGGTAGTATGGCGAACGTAGGCTATGCTTGCTAGGAATATGTCGCCCAGGGGCTGGGGTTGGGTCAAGGGCTGTCTTAGGTAAGAAAGACCCCAGGCCTTGGGGGGTCGCCAAGGGGTAGGACCACACTGCAGCAGTAGACACTGCCTGGGGAGTAGCTCCGTGGAACGTTCACTGTCTGACCAACCTGGGCTGGTGCTCATAGGAAAGTGTATAGGACGAGCATGATCATGCTCACGCTTAGCGACCGAAGTGTCTGTTAAACCACCAGTACTTGGGCACTGCGCGCCGCGCCGGCCGCCCAAATCTCGAAGCAGCGCGGGCTGTCGATTCGATTTATCGACAGCCCGCCGGCCGCGGAAATCCCGTAGCGTTAACGCTAAGGCGTCGCCCAAGTACTGGTGGTTTAAAAAAAAGAATGAAAGAATGAAAGAAAAAAAAAAGGAGATACATCCAAAAGTGGGCAGCAGCATCGCCATGATCAATAATGCTTGAGGCCCAAATTATGATGCTTGACAAGCGGGCCTACCTTCTTCCCCCGAATACAACGCACGTTCATTATTGCTGTATTTGACGCATCTTTCAGTCTAGAAACGGCAGCTGTATTTGACGCATCTTTCAGTCTAGAAACGGCTGTAATGACCGTACATTGTCTTCGGGGGAAGAAGGTAGCCTGTATCAGGTACCTACCTGTGATGTGAGGAGTAATCCAACCTTCCTGTGAGAAAGCTTGCCCCAGGTGATTGATTCCTTCCGCCCCGGAATTTCATTATAAGGTAGGTATGTTTTCCGGACCTTCGGAGCCAGGGGGAGGGGGACGCCTACCGTCTTCCCTTAGACATACATAATGGCATTGCACCCTGATAAGTGAGAAACTGAGAACGATACAGGAGGCTATAATCTCACATTACCATGGCTAACGGCGCTTCAACCACCAGTACTTGGCCCAGCTATTGGCCATGGAAAAAGATAGACCGAGTAGAAACGTTTCTACTCGGATGAATTTAGTCGCTCATGTAGTGGCCCATACGTTTCCTACAATTGCTGCAGCTTGTTAATGGGCACGACTTTAGGAAGTACTGCAGTGGTGTAATTAATTAAACAACTGGCCCACAAATTCGAAAGGATGACTGGGTCGTCCCCGTCGGACCTCGGGGACCTCGCAGCATGCTGGTTTACCGGGTCAAACGGCGACAGCTGGTATCTACAACGGAACTGGAACCAAAAGGGGTCCGTCCTCCGTCCTATCCCCACTCTTTCCTCTTTGCATACTGTGGAAGCACGGCTCGAAGGAGGAGAGGAGGAGAGGAGGAGAGGAGGAGAGCCACCCTCAAGCACTGCCTTCTCGCGTGCCCGTCGGTGGTTCAAATTGCATACTGTGGAAGCACGCCTCCAAGGAGGAGGGGAGGAGAGGAGGAGAGGAGGAGAGCCACCCTCGAGCACTGCCTTCTCACGTGCCCGGGGGCGGTTCAAATATGGAGATGGTGGTACACACTACGGAGCGAACTACAGGTCATCCTCTCTCCATTGGAACATCAACCTCATTCCCCTGCCGTCTTCACCCGAATAGAACACGCCCGGTAGGCTGAAAGTTGTGCCAAATACAGCTATAATGACCCGGCATTATCGTTGTATCTGGGCTGAAAGTTGTGCCAAGTACAAATACGGAGATGGTGGTACACACGACGGGACAAACTAACAGGTCATCTTCTCTCCACTGGAACATCAACCTCATCTTCGCTCCACTGGAACATCAACCTCATTCCCCCACCGTCTTCACCCGAATAGAACACGCCCGGTAATTATCGTCCTATCTGGGCTGAAAGTTGTGCCAAATACAGCTATAATGATCTGAAAGTTGTGCCAAATACAGCTATAATGACCCGGCGTTCTATTCGGGTGAAGAGGGTAGGTACTGCTAAGGAAGTCCTTGCACCCTGGGCATGTTCAAAAAAAAAAACAGTTGAATGAATGAAACCTGTTCAGATATATATAGTAGACTAGCAATCCTCATATGACTATTTGGAGAGAAACATGCTCCTTTGAACGCAAAGGAAAAAAAATCAAGTTTTGCTTTCTGGAAGCCACTGAGGGGGCCAACCATATTGGAGACCATCAGTGGGAGGGGGGGGGTCTTCTGAGGGGGGTTGCAAAAACAAAAAAGGGGTAACTGTGGCTGCCACACACTTTTAGTTCGAAATAATAGGCACAGACTACAGTCTTGCCCCGAATACAACGTACGTTCATTATAGCTGAATTTGGCATATCTTTGGGTCTAAATTCAGCTATAATGACCGTATGTTGTATTCGGGGGAAGACTGTAGGCACAAAAAGACAAAGCCGCACCGGTGTCGTGGCGTGTGTTTCGAAATCATTAGGTGCAAGTTTAGAGGGGGTCTTAAATTGCGCCAGTCATTACCGGTAGTGGGGCTTGGCAGAGTTAGGGGGGTTGCCTTTTTTGCTCCATTCCATCTCGGGAACTGCTAATTTAAGTTGCCTATTCTGATTGTCGGGTGGGACTCCAAGGTACTTGGCCTTTCCCTCCCCCCCCCCTCCCCACCCCTACACAAAAAAAAAAAAAAAAAAAAAAAACAGATAAAAAAAAAAAGACCATCAGTCTGAAATAAAAAAAGAAGCAGGACGGGGGGTCGCGCGAATATGCGTTAATGCAGCGACGTCAGCGGCGGTGGCGGCGCCCGGTCGTCGGTAGTCGCGGCTGCGTAGGTGTGGCGTGTGCGTTTGGGGCTCCTATCTTTCCTACGTGACACCTACCCTGCCAGGCACCATAGCTGTGTGAGAGCTATGGCGACAGTGCCCTGGCGTAGCCTTGCCCTTGAGTGGGGAGGGAGTGCC
>BFEA01000411.1:1553-11760 GCA_003427395.1 Chara braunii | reverse complement strand
GTGCACCGCCACTTTTCTTTTCCTTTTTTTTGTTTGTGTGTGTGTGTGTGTGTGTGTGTGTGTGTGTGTGTTGTGTGTGTGAGAGAGAGAGAGAAAAGAGAGAGAGAGAGAACAGGTAAGTCTCCAACCTCGCGGCTGTCCATCGATAGGATGAGCAAAATCGAATGCATCTCCCGCTGGAACATGGAAATATACAAATCGAATGACTCTTCCGCTACAACCTGGAAAAATATACACTGCCTGGTAGAATCCGCCCCACAGGTGCCCAATAACAATTTCTGCGATTGACGGCGCGGCCCGAAACAAACCCACAGCGAAAAAGGACCCCGTTCATAAAGCCGCGGCAACAGCAACTTCAGGGCGCCAACGGCAACTTTACCAAGCGGCCCCGGCCCGCCCACGGAAGCCTTTGCTCCTCACTCCGCGCGGAGACCTGCTGCAGCGATTTTCCCTGGGCCCGCTGGGAAGAGTCACGTCGGGCCCTTTGAAGTTGATAGCCAAAATCAACTTTGCTGGGAAGAGTCACGTCGGGCCCTTTGAAGTTGATAGCCAACAGCAACTTTGCCACGCGGGCCCGAGACCTCGCCGGTGCAACACCAATTTTTCCTGGTGCGGGACTGCCACGCGGCGGCGATTTTCCATGGGTCCGCTGTTTGCAGTTTTTAATGGTACACAAGTGGACCCGCCCAGAAGAGGGAAATGTTCCCGGGCGACAGAACGGGTGGAGCAGCAGCAACGGGCAGGCTGCAGGTCGAAAGGGGAGGCCGCGGCGGCGAACCCGTGCGGGACGTCGTTGTCGTTTTGCTGACACGAATAGTGTGATTGCCACGTACTGCCGTAATCTGTCAAAAGTGTATTGACCTTGATTATTAGATTAGTGGAAGCCGCCAAAAAGTGAGTGACACATAGAGAGTAATCAGTCAAGACCATGGGCCTCGCTGCACTACTCTAGACTCTCGAATTTTCGAGAGTGGGACGTCGCTGCACTTACTCTCGATCGGGAAACTCTCGAAACCTGATCGAGAGCTGTCAGAAGGCATGCTATATCGCCACTCTCGAAACGTCGAGAGTCGCCCGCCTGCAGAACGCGAATTCTCAAGTGTCCTCGGGAGTTGCCCGCCGACCGGCTCGTTTTTCGAGAGTGGACCTCCTGTCCCGGCGGCCAGACTTCGTCCGTAGCGCAGTGGTGCAGCTCTTCTGTCGAGCGGGACAACGCGCAGGGTTTGGAGAGTTCATCAAGTGTAGCAGTTTATAGAGTAAGTGCAGCGAAGGCGGGTATTTCGAGAGTATAGCCTCTCTGACAACGCTAGACGAACTCTCAAAATATTTCGAGAGTCTAGAGTAGTGCAGCAATGCCCCATATGAAGATGATTTTTCGTATGCGATGACGAACCCTTTTTTTTTTTTTTTTTTTTTACCTATGTGACTGGAGCTCTTTAAATTTGTGTTTTCTCAAAACGACGAGAGATCTGGACGTTGAAGAAATCGCTCATCAGGTGGGTTTTTTCTTTTTTGAATTTTATTTTTAATGTGGAAACTCCCACGGGCTGTTTGGTTGTTTTCGGGGTAAAGGCGTGGGGTGTGTATTTACCTTGCTCGCTAATTAGAGTGCTAATTAGAGTGACAAAAGCATTCTAATTTGTGGGAACGCAGGTAATCAAATGGGGAGAGACAGGCGGACTGCAAGAGTGGTGATTAGACGCGAAGGGCCTGAACATATCATCGCAACCCTCCTACTCCAATCATGCAGGCAATTAACCCCATGACCTGATTATGACGCTCCACGTGTCAGTGTATTGAATGACTATTGTAATCTGCCCGAGGCTTCAATTAACTGGTCAAAGTCCACGTGCACTGTTTGAGCTACAAGTAGACTGGGGCCTACGACCAATCCCCATGGGTAATGCAGAATGCTTCTTGGCCATCCAGGTCTAGTTTCGGATTGTTCCGGAATACAGGATCAGGTCCTGTCCGATAAAGTGACTGGCAGGGTAAGAGGGTGGCTGAGAAATTATAAACTATCCCTGTTTGGTCGGGCTTTGGTGCTATGAGTGGCAGCCTTTCTCCACTTTGTGGTTCCCTTTGACTATTTGCCTCCTGGGAGAAGAGGCGTACAAGGTCGTCAAAAGAGTTGTTGCAAAGTACCTATGGAAACCAACAGTCAACGAGGATCAAGGTGCCATTTGAAAAGTGGCCTGGGACGCCGTGGCCCTGCCTCGTTCCCAAGGAGGGTTGGGAATCCTGGACCCCCGAGCACAAAACCTGGCCCTAGTGGCCAAATTCTTTGAAGACCGCTCCAAAATATGGGTCCAATTTGCGGCATATATCCTGGGCCTGGAGTGGTCCCTGCCAGACGGTTCCATGGTATGGCATTGCTGCATTTTGCCTTCCTTTCTCCATAAAAGACTGAAGTCCAGAACCTGGAGGGATATCCTGGGGGCGTGGAAGAAGCTGTTACCCAAGGAGGTCCACCCTCCAGTCTCGAGACTGGAAATAACTAACCAATATTTGTTTGATGGCCTCTGATATGCTCACTGGAAGGAAACTGCTTCTCTGCAGGGGAGGGAACAGGCAACTTTGGGAGGGCATGGGTAGGTAAAGGCATCATGCAGGTTAAACACTTATGACCCTATGGGATGATGACAAGGACGGCTGGATAATAGGGAACAAGCTTCGGGCACGACTCCCAAGGCTGGGTAATGTTAAGGTAAAACAGGACAAACTGCTGAAGGCAATGCCAGCCCACCGGGCTACACTCCTAAAATCCGTGATGGAAAATGTGGAAGGCACCTGATTGCACAGCGCAAACGAAGACAATAGGGTCTGGAAGGTGATGGGACTGGAACTGGGCGGGAGAGTCAGAGTAGAGGAGTGGCAATTGAGAATCACCAGCAAGCCAATGGGGTTGCTCCTCCGACTGGGTGAGACACGTGTACAAAACACCCTGCTGACGACACAAGTTATGGTCCTACAATCTCGTAAGGCCTCTCAATTATTGGGAGATGCGGTCCCACCATCGCCACAGTAGGACTGCCCCAGGACATTGGAGAAAAATATGTTCTATTGTCTCGCATATTCTTCACCCCAACCCTGCATTACAGGATTTGCACCATGGAAGTGCCACCTCCCTCTGCTCCAGGTTCATCCTATCGATAATCCAGTTATTGGTGGGTTTGTCGGTCTCTCTTTCACCCCTCTGAAGCACTGCAGCCCTCTAATGTGGTTCCTATGTAGGCCAAGGTGTTTCTGCCACCTGTCTCCTTCCCCTGCCTGAACATCCACCCGGGGCCTGATCATTCTATAAGTGGCTTTTACTTACAATTCAGAGAGTTGAACTGATTGCCCATTCCATCCCGTTACCCATTGTCATTCCAGAGGTTTAAGGCTAAGCCTGACACTGTCAGGGGGACTTCTGGTAGGTAGGCACGCCATTGGATCCTCCCTTCCTTCTGACTCTGCAAAACCCAAATCCGGTAGAGGTTGGTTTTTTCATGCCACTAGACCGAGTCTGGGTTGTATCTGACCAGGATGTCGTCTCCTCTTCTTTCACATAGATTGATCATTGCCCCTTCCGGTCTAACCTCCACTGCAGAGCCTATTTGCAGGGGGAAGTCCTCTACCCTTACCGCTACCCAATCCTGTTCCTGTAATATCGAACCCTTTCTCAGGGTCACCACCCAGGCTAGGGGGATCGAAAATATTAATTGGTCCAGAGCGTCCGCCAACTTGCGAGCATGACGCAGGCAGGGTCTTAGTTGTTGAGCCGTTTTCCAGTCTTTGGTTACATGGGATTCTCCGGGATGAGGTAACAAAAGACTGGAAAACGGGCCAACAACTAAGACCCTGCCTGCGCCATGCTCGCAAGTTGTCGGACACTCTAGAACTGTTAATATTTTTGACCCCCCTAGCCTAGGTGGTGACCCTGAGAAAGGGTTCGGTATTACATGAACAGGATTAGGTAGCAGTAAGGGTAGAGGACTTCCCCCTGCAAATAGGCTCTGTAGTGGAGGTTAGACCGGAAGGGGCAATGGTCAATCTATTTGAAAAAAGAGGAGAGAACACCTTGGTCAGATACCACCCAGACTCGGTGCAGTGGCATGAGAAAACCAACCTCTACCAGATCCGGGTTTTGCAAAGTCATAAGGGAGGACCCAATGGCGTGCCTTGTACTGCCTACCCACCAGAAGTCCCCCTGTTCGGTTTAGCCTTGGACCCTCTGAAATGGCAATGGGTAAGGAAACGGAATAGGCAATCAGTTAAACTCTCTGAATTGTCAGTAAAAGCCACTTATAGGATGATCAGGCACCGGGTGGATGTTCAGGCAGGGGTAGGAGACAGGTGGCAGAAACACCTTGGCCTACATAGGGACCAAGTTAGAGGGCTGCAGTGGTTCAGAGGGGTGAAAGAGAGACCGACAAAGTTCACTTCCCTACAGTGGCAAATCACAGATGCCTCCCCACCAATAACTGGATTCTCGACGGGACGAACCTGGAGCAGAGGAGGGTGGCACTTCCATGGTGCAAATCCTGTAATGCAGGGTTCTTGGGCCGAAGAATATGCGAGACAATAAAACATATTTTTCTCCAATGTCCTGGGGCAGTCCATTGTGGCGATGGTGGGACCGCATTTGGTCACAACTGGGCACTAATGAGGAGTGGCCGTGGAAATGGGAAGCTCTTCTGTTAGGTGAGTGGAGAAGGTCACATGCATCCCGCCTTGCCAACAACTTTTTCTTCATGACTAGAAAGGCGATGATCTGGACATTGTGGTTAAGAAGTGTGTTTTCAACCAGGAAGGGGCCAAGATGGAGGAAGGGGAAGTGACAGACACAGTCAAGCAATTCATAGAAACAGAAATAAGAGTGCAATGGAAAATAGTTCAGGAAAAAACATAAATTATGTCACAAAAAGCAGACATAACCACGAAAATCCATACCTTCTGTGCAGATTGGCTGGGGGGGGGGAAAGGGGGGCAGGATGGCCCAGGTAGAATGGACTGGGGAAAAGGGAGACGAGGAGGGACGCAGTGGCTTCACCAAAGACTACAAGCTCAAGTTCCACGACTGGCTGCAGGTCGACCCCAACATTCCGATGAAGAGCCCCGAGGAATTCCCATACATGTTCCCCCGGACAAGCCTTACACAACCTAGCAATCGGCTGGCGGGCGGGCGAAGCGCTTCCGGGAGCACTACGCCCCGCCGCGTTGGCACTCTCACACGTGCAGTCCTATGGCGCCCTACAGGTTGGAAACACACGAGCGCGATGTGGCAGTTGGGTATGATGTGGGCAGTTTTGGCATGACGACGCCTTGGTGATGGGGTAGTGACGAAGTAGAGATCGGACAGCGGGAGGGCAGGAGGATGGAGCGTGACTCGGTGTTGCCTGCCTTTTGAAAGCACTTGGGTGCCATCTCCAACTTTGCGCTTCATCCAGTGGTGTTACAGGTGAGCACATTGGATGAAGGGGAATTTGCCTTCGAGAGGAGGTGGGTCTCCTTGAGAAGTTCAACCTTCTTATGGCTTTTGCTCCTTGGTCTGCGTAGTGTTGTAGTAGGCAGTTGGTATGACGCGGACGGAAAGGAGGACCGCGTGCTTACGTGGAGCGGGAGGAGGATTGGAGGCGATATTGACTGTGTTGATTTCGGTTTTTATGTACATCTTTGTCATCTACGACACTCTCGCTGATCACCACCAGCACCAGCATCGGTGTCATCATCATTAGGGTGCTGCTCGTCACCATCATCATCAACACCAGCATGGCTAATTTCAGCACGAACCGAAGCTCTTCCAGGCCTCATGCTCCCATCAGGTTAGGTTACAGAGTTGCACCACCTTGCTCCAGCACCGGCCAGCATTGCTCCAGTTACGACCCCCGATGACCACTGGGACTGCCCCCGCAAACAGCCCCCCAGAGCTCTCTACCAGGCCTAACGCCCCCACTAAGCTAGGTCACAGAGTTGCGCCACCTGGCTCCGGCTCCGGCAAGCGTTGCTCCAGCATCGGTCTTCGAGGGCCATCGACTTTTCAATCACCCCTCGCAGGATCATAGATGGATTGCCAGATGACACCTATTCCTACAACCTCCTCGAGAGGCAACCAAATGGAAAGCTATGGTAAATTGGATGATAGATTTCTTCGAGAGAGATCGCCCCTCCCTCCCCCTACCCCTTCCCCTTCCCCCTTCCCCCTCAGCCCTACACTGCCTCCGCCGAGGAGAGTCTCCCACTCTCCCTCGGCCCCGATATAGGACCAATCCTCTCCCCCCTTTTCCCCAGGAGCACGCAGTTCCCACCTAAAGCATGCCCCCCCGCCCCTTGCCCATTTCCGCCTCCTCAGGGACTACACAGTCCCTGCCCCAGAATAAGGCAACCCCCTACTCCGCCCCTACCCTCTTTGAGACATTCACCCCCCACCTTGCGATGCCCTTGCAGGATAGAGCTCCCCCCACCCCCTTCCCACCGTTCAGCCCTCCGGGAACAATCCGATCCAGCCGACTACAGTTATTGATGACACACTAACCAAAATATCATTTGCTTGGATTTTGTTGGATTTTGTTGATGACGATGGACAGCACCCTGAAGACGATGATAATGAGAGTGATGGTGACAACCAACTCACCTGCTGATGCAGAGCAACATCTAATGAAAACAAGCTGATGATGATGATGAGAATGATGAGAATGAAACCGGAATGATGATGCTGATTATACCAAAGAGCAGCACCAACAGCCCCTATGATTACAAATTGATGATGATGATGATGATGATGATGATGGTGATGTCGATAATGATGATGATGATGATGAAGATGATGATGATGTTGATGATATTGATGACGCACTAATGATGATGACGATGGTGATGATGGTGATGATGATGATGATGATGATGATGATGAAGATGATGACGCACAGCGCCCTATGATGACTACAATCTAATGATGGTGTGATGACGAGCACCTTGGATGATAACCTAAAGATGATGATGATGATGATGATGATCAACACCCTATGATGACGTCAAGCTTTGCCAACCATGCCATATGATGGAGAGATATTTGACGATGGTGATACAACAATGAGTGACGAGCATCACCTCTTATGCACGACTCCTTGATAATAGTGATGATATTAGCGTCGAACAGGAGTGAAGACATACGCCTTGATGATGATGACGAACAGTACCCTGATGCTGATGATGGTGATGACGAGTAGCGCCCTGATGATGATGACAAACCATTACCGTGATGGTGATAGGTGGATTGAACAGGTTCCACCTATCTGATTTGTGATGGGAGACTTTTTGACACACACATTCTATTGACTTGGTAGAGTCTGAATGAAAAAAAAAAAAAGTCGGTTGTTCTTATGAATGTCTTAGGACTTTAGGGTTTCTTAGCAATCCATCTTAGGCGGTTTCGATGCTGTTATACTCAGTGATCTGTGGCCGTTCGATACCAGAACGACGCTGGCCGGTGCTGGGGTGTTGCACTGTAACCTGCTGATGCAGGAGCGTGAGGCCTGGTAGAGAGATCTGGGGATGCTTTGGGGTGGGCATCGCAAGGGACGACCAAGGGTTGCTGCTGGGATGACGCTGGTCGGAGCTGGGGCAAATTGTGTTGCCCTGTAACCCAGCAGGGTGGGGGCATGAGGCCTGGAAGAGCTCAGCAGGGAGTAAGACGGTGTTGGGAAGTCTTAGAAGGGTTTGTCAAGGAACCTGAGGGTAGTGAGCATTCGTAGGACCTCTGTGGCAGGTTATTGCATGAGTAATTCCCTAATAGGTCATTAGATACTCAGGATCGTCCCTATGTTTCTGAATCTCATCGTGTTCACAGATTGTTCTCAGCAAAAAAAAAAAAAAAAAAAAAAAAAAAAAAAAAAAAAAAACAGTCGTAGAAAGGCAATGGTTTGGGCAGCAGTAAGGGATGTCGGACCCAGTCCTACTTAGAACGTAAGAACAGTTGTCATCACAAGAGCATATGACTGACAGATTATGGTGGTGTGGTTACAATGGCAGGCCGGAAGGAATAGTTGGGGAAAGGAAGGAACCAGTGGGTGTTAGCAAGTATCTGGCGCCTGATACAGGGCGAAGAGGTTCTCTTCCCCTCTTCAAGAAAGGGGGGTCTAATGGGGATTGCTCATATGTGGTAGGATTAGCTGTTATGCAGGTAATCAGTCTAAAGTCAATTGTCTGTTTTTGAAGGGACGCGGGACCTGCTTTCCAGCTGGTGTGCTTTCCACCAATAGATGGAGCCCTCCCGAGCGTGCTCGAGGTGTCTGCTCTTACCAGCACCCCTAGCACTCACTCGGGCGGTAAAAAAAAAAAAAAAAAAAAAAAAAAGACTTCAAGGTGGAACCCCTGCAGAGAGGCTGGTTCACAGGGCCTGGAGACCCCGGTCCCTTGGACAGCAACTTCACTCCGTTGCTGCAGTGTAAACCTAAGATAGGGGTCAAAAGGTTGAAAGATTCAGGCCCCTCTACTCCGACGGACTTGGCGACGGGCACTTCAGACGAATGAAGGGCTCTACCGCCCTATGCCAAACTGGAAGGCTCTATGGAGTGCACTTCAACGCCTGCCCTCGAAGAGGAACGCCAACTTGTTGTGGCTCCAGGCTCTGCAGGTGGTTCCCACAGCACTATGGTTATCAAAAACATATATTCGTTGTGATTGGGGGTGGGAATCATACTCCCACCTCTGCGTTCAGTGTGCCCAATTGACGACGAGCTCTGGCTGTGGTGGATGCTACAGTGGACAAGCATGTCAGGAGCCTGCTTCCCATGGAATGATGATTGGGTGTTGCTTGCCTTTCTTCCGGCCACAGGGCTCAACTATGCAGAGGGTTGGGGGTACGTAGCCCTCTGATCTGGCAGGCCAGAAACGTACAGGTATTTAGAAGCAAGAATATGTCCTTACACCACCAACAACATCAGATTCTCCAGAACATCAGATTCGTGATCATCTCGGACTGGAAGAAGTGCTCCGGACCCCAAGCGAAAGGGAATATGTGGTTCTTGAAGACATGGGCTCGGAGCGACCCGTTCGCGAAAATCAACCAGGAAGGTAAACTACTCATCTCTCACTGGTTGTTTCATAAGACTTGAGGATTAGAGCCGTTTTAGGCTTGCGAAGGATTGATGGAGAGATCATGAGATGTTTAATATTGTGAGGGGTAAGCTGTAGGATAAAGACGAATAGCCAGTTTTAGTGAGAGCATCCACTTGCATGCATTGCTTTCTTTAGAGCTTGCTCTAGCTACTGGATATGCCAAGAGATAGCAATCCTTTTTTTTTTGTGCTTCAAGTTCACATTTTTGGGAGAATGTCTTGAAATCAGGAATGTCTGGTCAGGGGACGCTGGACCCGGTTTCCAGCTCAAGCCTATTCCGGGTAAGGGCCTCAGTTTCCTTTTTTTTTTTTTTTTTTTTTAAGAAAAACAACCCGAGGCAATGCTAGAGGTGCTGGTGAAAGCAAGCACCACTAGCACTCCCTGGGTGGCTCCATCTATTGGTGGGGAGCAGCACCTGCCGGGAAATGGGCCCGACGTCCCTTTATACAATAAGGTCCAAACTTGCATTGTTGCACTGTTGCATTTGTCTTCCACTGTACTGCATGTGTACTGAGACTGTGACTGCACACCCCTCGGGTAAGGATCATTCACTACCTCCTGGAAAGCCCAACCTCGCAGTCACCTCCTTCCTGTCCGGTATGAACCTGTTATTGACGACAGGCTAACTGCTTCCAGAGACACGTATTATCCTATTGTATTGTTCCTGCCTGTGCTATATTCCCTAGAGTGTTCTTTTCACCACTATAGAAGGTATCAGATGCGTTTGGTTGTCCTGCCACCGCAAAGGGCTCAACTCTATCTGTGACTGTATTGACATCACATACTACATTATGGACTATTCGCAGTAGTAGAAGGCGTTTGTTGCCGATGGTTGTTTGCTGTTGTCACCGCTTCCAGTTGTTCTATGGTTCTCTACCCAGCCCCTGTACCGACAGAGAAGCCACATTCGTAGAGATGAGGATGTCATGAAGCTGTGAGGATGTTAACACCATTGTCCTTCCTTTGAGTCACCTTGGTTTCCCTGGCTGGCCGGGTGACGGAGTGGGTGAGGGGAGATGGTGGGCTAGAGTGTGGGGGAGGAGGTGTTGGGGGCGGATCAGCCAGAGGGAGCGGAGGGGGTGGCGGTGGGGTGATAGGCAAAGGC
>BFEA01000410.1:1455956-1477451 GCA_003427395.1 Chara braunii | reverse complement strand
GCGGAGGCTAGGCATATCCCTATGTTGGGGTGTTTAGTCATCCGTTGTTATGGTAGTTCAGGCAGATCGGGCTGTATCCCTATGTTGGGGCAGTCTGGTCGCAATGCCTTACGTAATTAAATTGTTTAAGCAAATACTAGGTCGTATCCTTATGTTAGGGCGGCCTGGTAGTATGCTCTTGTCGTTGAAGTGATGTAGGTTGGTCGTATCCCTATGTTGGGGCGGCTCAACCACTCGTCGTTCGTATTTGGTTTTAGGCAGGTTAGGCTGTACCCCTATGTTGGGGCGGGCTAATCCTATGCCATATGTAACTTGTATAAGCTGGTTAGGCTGTATCCTTACATTAGGGCAACCTAGTTTATGCTTCATGTCGTTAGTCAAGCAGAAGTCATGCATATCCTTATGTTAGGGTGTCTGATCATATGCCTTATGTCTTGGTTTATGTTGTGCCGGTTGTATCCTTATGTTAGGGCAGTTGGACATACGTTCTTTTGTCGTGTGTGGGTTGAATCCTTATGTTAGGGCAGTCCAATCGTGTGTACCCTTTACTTGTTTACTTAAGCAGGTCAGCCATACCTTTATGTTAGGGTCTTGTCTAATCTTATGCCATAGGAGAGGGGGATGCTAAAAGGGAAGAATAAAGTGACCAAACGAACTACTTGGCTGAATCCATATGGGATTGTGAGAGATGTTTGCGTTTGCATGATTGTGGGCTCTCACTTGGGGCATCTCTTGATAGAGTATTGTTGTATGTGTTCGCCGAGTGCTAGAGTCATAGGTAGGTAAGGTTGATGATGGGAGGGAAGCTTGGGATGAGATAGGACTGACCCTGCTGGGGATTAGGGTCAGCATTGGTTCATGGTCTCATTCAGAAGGCGTGCAGACCAGTGTTGAGCCTAACTTGCCAAGCAGATGTCAGAAGTAAGTCCCAAGTATAGTTTTGTTTTACAGCTTGTTCCTCAGCTTTGTATAAATCTTGGCAGCTTACTTTTCCTACGGGAAGCGCTGCCGAAATTTCTGCAAATCTGAGGGAGTTAGTCATTTTTGAAGTCGTATAAACTCTGGGAAGACATTTTTCCTACGGGAAGCGCTGCCGAAATTTCGCAAAATTAGAGGAGTTCGAATATTTTTAGTCAGGTAGAGGAGATAGGAGGATTCCTCACTTATGCTCAACCTAGGAGCAATTTCTCTTTGACCTGTGTTGTGGTGCAGGCTGTACGCTTATTTCGAAGGTCTGACTTGATCAGCCTGACTTCTCTTCTGTTATCACTGATAACAGGTCAGTTGCCGGTTCGTCGGTACACGACTCAACCTTCCATTTTCTTCTGCCTCTCAACCTAAAGCCTTGTCCCTGGCTGGTTTCCATGTTTCTTGGGTTTTCACCCAACTTCTTTATAAATGGCCATTTCTTGAGAACTGAGTATCTTTGTTTAGAATGGTGGGGGAATGGTTGGGCTCGTGTGCATAAGGCAGGGTATGAGTTGCAGAAAGTTGGAAAGTTGACCCCCTTTACTGTGTGCGTTGTTGTTTGACTCTTGTGTGTGATCACATGTATATTTGAACCATGTTGAATGAGTCTGATGTTCTGATTGTATTGAGTTTAGGCGGGCAAGCCACGTAAACTATTGTGAGAGTGTAGTATCGCACAACTCTTTGCCTGACTAATCTTCTTGTCTATGTATTAAGGCTAGGCTCTTGCTTGCATAGCCCTCACCCGGCTGTGCGAGTGCACACCTATGCCCTTTCTGTATCCCTGTGTAACCTAGCTAGGGGGACGATAAATATCTGATCGTGAGTTTAAGTGCGGCAAGGGTGCGCGCGACTTTGGTCCTAAGGTTCGGTCGACCCCATGAAAAGCCCGCGCACGAACATGCAACGCTCTGAGCACTGGGTTGCTTGGGCACTCGGATTGAGCCCTACCCACGTGTGACCCTTCGCGTGACTAGTGAAGTATTGTGTGATGAGGCGGGGATCGCACGAGAAGAGGAAGGATTCCTTCCCCTACTCCCGCGCAACCCACCTTTCCTTTTTTTTAAGTTCTGTAGACGGACATTAGTCCTTGGGCTAGGAATTCAAGGTCCTTGTTAACAAGGACCCCGAACCAAACCCTGCTGCGGGGGATTTTTCTCCCGCATAGGGCCTAAGTGCCCTGCCCATCAGGCCGCCTAACCGCAAGGCTAGGGGTGCCCTGTGGGCCGAACGACGTGTCCTTCAGCCGTTCAATATCGTGAGGGGCGAGCCCCCACGATATATTCCTTCAGCCATTCAATATCGCGAAGATATTTCAGCGACCGCTTGAGTTGGACAATATTGCTGGTCGATATGGGAAGGCCCAGTACCCGCGCGGATTATATTGAATCCGACACGCGGCGCCGACCTAACTCCCACATCGAAAAGTTATGGGTCTGACGAGGAGACGGAATCGCATGATGGGCAACAACGCGAAGAAGTGCGTAAGGATTCCACGTTCGAGCGCTCAGGCGCGCCAAACGTCGGCCCGCTTAGGGGCCAGACTCGTCAAAGTCAAACCCCTTGATCTTTAGCTGCCACAACAGCTTGAAGCTGTCTACTCAACCCCTCTGCACAGGGTGCGGAAGAGGGTGTGGTCCTCAACCGCTCATGGCGGTTGTCTAGCGCGGAGAGATTAACCCTTGACGCGCTTGTCAGCCGACACTTGAGTGTCGAAGGAAACCCTCAAACCAACTTAGGGTCACCCAGGCTTGGACGCCACATAGTACCCCATCACTGCAATTATTTATGTAAGCACGCATGACTGGTTCGTATGAGAAGGCCGTGCGTTCGCGGGGTCCTTTATACTAAGTCCAGCGCGCAATGACTACCTAGCGTTCGTGTCGAAGAGTGATGGGTCAGATACCAAAGGGACTGGGAGTTGTATTTTCTCTGTTTTGCTTGTGTGTGCGTGTGTGCGAGTTACTTGATTTTTGTTTAAGATTGGTGTAGCGCGTGGTGTGCGTGAAGCGTCCTAGTCGACCGACGTCAAGTCGAGCTTGGGACTTCAGCCCCCCAGTGTCGTCGGTTTGCGTACGGGTTCGATTTCGGGCGTTGACTGCGCGTAACCCTTATGCTACAACGAACGAGAAACGCCCTCGGTTGGGCCACCTCTGCAATTGCATTATAAAAACTTTCGCATGTGGTTCAATAGCTCGGCGGGGATACGCCCACCAAAGGGATGGTGACACCTCCCGCTGGTGGAGGTAGCGGTGCCTCGCGTGGCCATGTCTTGTCGTAGGGGCACGTGAGAGGTACGGCTGGCGCACTTGGCCGGAGCGGCAACACGCCTTCCACGACAAGTCCTGCCAAATCCTGCGTGACGCGGCCGGGAGGGTCTCCATGTGGGACCGATGCGCTCGACACCGTTCCCCGACGCTCAGGCCTTGCCAAATCCACATGCATCTCCCTCGGGTCCTTTCGCCCGATTTTCCTCAGGTCCTGCCGATTTTCCATTCATATCACTCTTTGTCCTTTCTTGTTCCTTGCTTATTTTTAACTTTTTCATGCATGCTGCCCAATTCATCCCTTGTGCATCTCTCTTTCAGACACCTTGTCAGACCTTTTTCTCAGACTCATGCAACCCAAATGCTCATCTGTTTTCCAGCGTGCCAATCTTTCTCTCAGATGCATACATAGTCCATCATACGAGTCTTTTTCTTTTCCAGACGTCTTGCTCGGCCCATTTTCAAGCTTATGCCAAATTAATCACGCTTGTCAGGCCTTTTCTCAAGCTCATGCAATGTTAATTCCTCATCCGTTTGTCTTCTGGACATTTTGCCAGGCCTTTTCTCAAGCCTGCGCAAAGTCAATTACTCATCCATTCTTCTCTTCAGGACATCTTGCCAGACCTTTTCTTAAGCTCATGCAACGTTAATTACTAATTCATTTTTTTCTTCTGAACATCTTGTCAGGCTTCTTCTCAAGCCTGCGCAAAGTCGATTACTCATCCATTTTTTTCTTCTGGACATCTTGGCAGCCTTTTCTCAAGCCTGCGCAAAGTCAATTACTCATTCATTTTTACGCTCATGGTACCTTTCTCTTTTGCACGCTTTTTCTTTGGTAGATGGCACACCTTCCCCCCACTCAAAATGCGATGTCCCCATCGCACGACTAGTTCTCACTCGGAGGTACGCAATCTTTGATCCACCAATGAGTAGGCGGATGTCGGCCCATCAGCCCCAAAAAGGAAGGGTGATCAGTCCTCCCCCTGCTGATAACTCACCTCATCCCGTTACTCCGTCCGACCTTTTGCCGCTTACGAGACGGGCGTCATTACTGAGGTACCTTCTCACATCTGGAAGGCAGGTCTTGTCCAAGCCTTCCAGGACCCCGTCTTGTCGTAAGGGCTTCCTCGCGAACCATTCCTCCCGAGTGGTAATTTTCTAGATCCGACCCCTTCCTTTCAAGAGAGTTGGGGCTCTCAATTAGTTCACGAGTGCAGTTACGAAGACCTCGCAATTAGTCCCGAAGCGGTTGTAATGCTCCAGCGGGGCGGTGTCAATGCCCCGTGGTGGTTGTGGCTTCCACCCGGTACCACGCCCAACTCCTCCCTCTGGACAATACTGCTCAACTTAACGCAAGCCGCCGTGGTCCATTCCAAGCGGCCATGCCGCCCCTCAACGACATGGCGTGTGGTTGGGGAGAACAAAATAGACTAGAAAAAAAGAATGGCTCTCTCGCCCATTTGGTTCCTTCACCCTTTGACGTTTAGACGTTCAACACGAGGCCCAATTTGAACTTTCCGACTAGAGTTCGTTGTCGAGGTCAGTTCCGGACGTCCCGCACCGATCCAAGCGGTAGTTGCCTTGGTTCTTTAACCCTCATCCTCTTACAAGAGGAACAGGTCGCGCTGAGACTTTTTCCCTTACAGGGATAGAGGTCTTGGGGTCGCGGTGCGAGCACCGGTATCCCCTCTCCTGCTGAGGCCAAAGACTAGAAAAAGAGAAAATTCATTTCAAGGCTATTTGCAAGTCCATTTCAAGTTGCCTAGGGTCCCTTGCCTATGCAATGCAATATTCAATCCTCAATCATTCAATCCAATGTTATTTCCAAGGATGATTCTCATGGCTGGTCTGACAGCCTCTTATCGACAAGGCCACCCTCATGGTCGGTCTGGCGGTCGTTCTCTCAATAGCCATTCTCAAGACTAACCCTTCCGCCCACTCAATCCTCAATTTTCTCATTCCTCAACACCCAATCTTTGTGACCGTCCCAACGGTCCCTGCCCTTCTCGGTTTTAAGGTTTCGCCTTCTTTATCCCATCCTTCTCATTCACATCTTTCTTCCGCCCCCTTGGCTGTTTCAACGACCAACCCACCGACTTTTTTCATTTTCTCCATTCAATTCATTGGCTATTTCAACGACCGACCCACCGGCATTTTCCACCTCTCGCATCCATCCTTTGGCTATTTCAATGACCGACTCACCGGCCTTTCCCATTTCTCTCATCCCATTGGCTATTTCAATGACCGACCCACCGGCCTTCTCCATCTCTCTCATCCCATTAGCTATTTCAATGACCGACCCACCGACCTTTTCCATCTCTCTCATTCCATTGGCTATTTCAATGACCGACCCACCGACCTTTTCCATCTCTTATTGCTCATTCCAGCTCACCCTCAATCAACCTTTCTCAATCAAATATGCAGGGGACCCCAGTGCCTATTTCAAAAGGAATGACCCTTGTAAGAGGCCATTCCCGAACAACCTGGTTAGGGTCGTTCTTTTCCATTCTCAAGTTGAACAGCCTGGTTAAGGCCATCCATTTTCATTCTCAAGTCGAACAGCCTGGTTAAGGTCATTCCTTTCCATTCTCAAGTCGAACAGCCTGGTTAGGGTCATTCCTTTCCATTCTCAAGTCGAACAGCCTGGTTAGGGCCATTCCTTTCCATTCTCAATGTTAGCACCCGAGGGGGTGGGCCTCGAGGTTACGGATCCCATTTCTGTCTTGGAGGTTAGAAGGTGGCCATCTCATCTTTTGCGTGTTGTTCTCTTTCTTTCTTTTCTCACAGTAATGTACCATTCATTCCATTTCTCACAGTAATGTATCATCCATGAGTACATCTGACTTAGCGTTTAGCACTCGAGTTGGGGCTTGCGACCCCAAGCAGCACTAGCCCACCTGGTCGTTCATCAATAACAAATGACAAAGACGCCCCTTCCATTTTCACTCTTCTTGATCTCTCAGGTTTCGGCTATTCTCAGTCTCATTCATGACTCAGTTGGATTAGGCTCCTAGGGAAGGAGTGTTCTTTACGCCCCTTAACCCATAGGTTGCCTAACCTCTCTTGTACTCGACCAATCATTCAATGCCATGGTTTGGTCGTCAATCCATACTCAAGGTTTTCCCCTCTCAAAAGCATAATCCTTATTCCATCCAGAATTCACAATACACCCTCTCTCTATTGGTCTCATCCCAAATCCCATGTCTTTGTCTTATGTCCCTGGTAACTCATCAAAAAGTAGCCTAAAAAACTATCTTCTATCTTATCGTGACACAGCCTTAGCTGGCCCTCCTTTTACTTCCTCCTTAGCAAGCTTGCCCATATTATACACGTTCTCGTCATTCTCATGTCTCCGCAGACAGAAAGCAGCGATTTTTTTCAATACTCAGTCAACACCTAGTTCCTATTGCTGCCTTGCGCCTCGTCTTGCCCAGTTCCTCGTCCACCCCGTTCCTCGGCAGGCTTCCTAACCCCCAGGCCGTAGGTCTCGATCTCCCTTTTCATCCTTACAATTTTATGCAACTCTGCCGCGTTGAAAAAATCCAGTGGTGTGGCTTCCACCTCTGCCCTTGCGAGTTCCCGAGTCTTGATAATCCATTCGTGCCTGATCACATTGGTCCATTGCTGAAACCAATGACTGGGCGTTGGCCCAAACTCGTCCTCCCATCTGAAACCCCCGTCGCCCGGCTGGTGCATTGGAGGCCGCCCCTCTTCCCTAGGCCTTGAGATCTCATCCCTCTCATCCCCGCTGCTGATTTCTATGGCTTCTCGCACATCCTCCTCCTCGTCCCCCTCGTCTTCAGTCTATATGGGGCTATACCCACCAGCAAGGTTCTTTGGATCGTAGGTAAAAGGGATCTTTGTCCCCGTCCATACCCCTCGTAACTGCCGTGACCACTCCGTCCTTCAAGCGGGCTCTCCCTTTTCTCCTCGTCCTCCTCACGTTCGTCGTGCATACCTTGTCCCCCCTCGCTTTCCCCATGCCAAGTCTCACGTCGTTCGCCCCTGTCGGCCCCTTCCTCGTTAGAGACCCGAGCCTTATCTCCCATTTCTGTGTCGCATCATTCTTCCACACTTGCCCTTCCCTTTTCGCCCTTACTGTCAGATGATATTTTTATACCTTCTCCCTTGCGGAGGGGTGAGGGTTTCCTACACAAGCATTTCCTTCCACCCCTGCCTGCCACTGGCCCGCCCATGAGCCCAATGTACAATTTTCTCTTCGTTGTCCTCCTCCCTTGGCTTGGTCCAGCTTCCTCCCCACCGGTAGGCCTGTTGATTGCCCCGTTGTCGTTCTCGTTGCCAAATTCCATTTTTTTATCTTTTCTTGTTTTACTCATAAGCCCTATATAACAAAACAACACCCGCAATGTCCCTCACACACTCGCGTCTCCCCCCCCCCTTAGGCCGGTAGACATTCCCAAAATGCATCCAGTATCCCTCGCATCACGACTCTTTTATACATGCGAATGCGTCGTTTGTGATGACCCCATTTTTTTTCCCGTCAAAAACTATGGTACAATGCCCCAAACATCCCTTCCCGTTGTCACACAAGTTAGATATTGCAAACCCCCAAGTCATGCTGCCTTTCAACCTCAGTCAGTCCAAGACAAAGCGTCAGTCCCAAAGAAATGACAGTCCCACGAACATGGTCAAGGACAAACCATAGTGTGGGCAAGGCTGTGGTTAGTCTTTAGCTTGTGGCTCCTCTGTTTTCTTATCTTCGGCCTCCTGAAGTCATTGTTCCACTGGGTCCCGACTTAGAAACCTGACCACTCGTTGCCCCTGGAAGGGCCCTTTCAATCCAGTTTCATCCAAATCTTCCAGTTCGAAGGTGTTCAGTCCCACCCGCTTGGCGACCCGGTAGGGGCCTTTGAACCTCCTTCCCAACTGTCTTGACCAAGTACTTTTTAGTGCCGAGTTCCTTAGCAGTACCATCTCCCCCACCTGAAGTGGCTCCTTTCTGACATTCTTAACCTAGTCCCACCTTGCTTTGTCCCTCATTCTGCTATCCAGCACCCGGTTGGCGATGTCTTCCATGACCTCCTCATTCTTAAGGATTTGTTGACATCTTGCCTCGATTAACTCTTCAGTGGTCATTTGCGGACCATTATCTAACCTATTCCAGGTAGGTACCAAGGCTTCCACAGGAAAGTCGATCTCTCTTCCGTACCACAGCTCTGCCGGGATACATCCTGTTGTCCTTTTATGAGTCATATTCTTTTCAAAGACAGTCTGCTTAAGATACCTAGGCCAGTTCCCCAGATGGTCTGCTGCGAGCTTTGCAATCGTGTTCTTCAAGGTTCAGTGCCCCCTTTCCACAGGTGCATTGGCCTCAGGGTGATACGGCTCGATGAGTTTGATCGGAACGCAGAGTCTCTTAAGCATCCCCAATACTTCTTGGTTCACAAATTTCGTCTCATTGTCTGCGATAAACCTCCTGACGAACGGATGCCTTAAGTAGAAGTCTTCTATCCAGCCCGCCACACTCCTCTCTGTCTTTTTCTTGAGGGCGACTGCCTCCACAAACCCACTCAAGTTGTCTCGCGCATCCAGGATATATCTGTACTCGTCCGTTGATACAGGCATGACCGCAAGGTCGAGGTGGACCAGATGTCCCGGCCCTAACACCCACGTTGGTCTAAACGGCTCGAAGACCCGCACCGAGCTTCGTTCTTAGCAAATAAGGCAAGTCTGACAGTATATGGCGATCATGCCTGCCATGCCTGGCCAATAATAGAATGGCGTTATCTTTGCAAGTGTTCCTTTGGACGACCGATGACCTCCAGCTAACCTGTCGTGCATTGCCTGAATAACGTCTACTTGCCTAGGTCTTCCGCACACAACCCTTCTGGGCATAGCACCTTCCTCCCTTCGGAACAAATGCCCCCCCCTTAGGACGTACCTTTCGGCTTCTTCCCTTGCTTTAATACTGACTTCCGTAGGTTGTTTGTTTCCTACCAACAACAGCCCGATCTCCCGAAAGAGCCCTTCGTATGATTGGACATAGAAAAAATCCTCTCCTTCCTGGCCCCCATCCTTTCCTTCCTGCATCTGGTTTGCCACCCATTGCAACTCTTTCCGTTCCCAAGATTCCACTAAGCTCATCACTGCTTCCCAGCCTCCCTCGACCGCCATTGTCATTAGTTCCTCTTTCGGTCCTCCTATCGCTCCCCATGAGTCTTTTTCTTCTCTGCGTCCTTGAGTGGTAACCGATCCTTCTCTAAGTTCTGCTACTACGGCTGGTGCCCCCTTCTCCAAAGTCTGGATTAATAGTTCTCCCGATGTTCATCCCTCGCTCATCATTTCGTTATCCACCGCGAGAGTCCCTCCTTCGTATTCGAGGAATGCGTCTATGGGCTCGGCATCCTCCATCCCTTCGGGAGTGATGCGAACCCGACTCAGCCCATCTGCCTTGTTGCGGATTCCAGCAATCCGTTCTATCTTGTAATCGAACTGTCAGATGAATCCTACCCATCTCCCTACCGTCGGATTTATAGGCCTGTAATTCTTTAGAGCCCCTGCGACATTTGTCGGATCGATATTTAAGATGAACCGCCTCCCGAATAGGTAGGCCTGAAAGGTCTTAAGGCAATGCAGGATGGCTAGAATTTCCTTCTTGAATTGTGAGTACCGTCGTTCCGCAGAGTTCAGGGTTCTACTTTCGAACCTAATCGGCCTCTCTTTTCCTCCCTCATCCCTTTGAATCAACACACCTCCTACGGCCAAAGGTCCTCCATCCGTCTCTAGGATGAAGGGTCGTCCCACTTCGTCATTAAAACAAGGCGCGGACAGGGCGATTGTCTCAGATGTCAATATGTCCTTGAGTCTTTGGACAACTCCTTCTCGCTCCTCCGTCCAATCCATGGTTCCTTCTTCCCTTATCATATCCCGGATAGGCTCAGCAATCTTGGCAAAGTTCTTAATGAAGATCCTCCAAAAGGCGACTACGCCTAGGAATGCCCTTACCCCCGTCGTCGTGCGCAGTGGTGTCGGCCACTGTGATATCTTGTCGGTCTTTGCCGGATCCGGCTTCCTGCCGTAAGCACCGCAACGAAATCCTAGTATAGTTACCTCTGGTACTGCTAGGATACTCTTTGGTCCACTAGCCGTAATGTTGTATACTAGGAACCGGCGGAGTAAGTCCTTGATGTCCTGCAGGTGGTCCCACATAAAACGTCGGATCTCTGGCTGGACTTCCGTCTCGTCCTTCTCCTGCGCGCATTTGATCGGATTGTCATCGATGTAAGGTTCACATTTTTCAGGGAACATGTCCCCGGCCACGGCGAGCATCCTGCGTTGCGCTTCCTCATCTCGTTTGTGAATCCCATAGGTGTCACTTGCATCTGTAGCTGGCCTACGGGGGTGTGCATAGCGGTGTATGACCTGTCCCGAACATCCAATGAAAGTTGGTCGTACCCTGAGTACAGATCTATCACAGAGTAAATGCTCCGACCGGCGTGCGATTCTGCTAATAAGTCAGCCTGAGGTAGCGAGTCAGCATCCCGGATGGTTACCACATTCAACTTCTGCAGGTCCTGAATCCACCTTAGTGTCTTGTTAGGCTTTCGAAAAACGAACCACCGATTTGCGTATGGCGATGTCGTAGGCTCCGCAACGAAGGAGTCCATCTTCGCTCGGAGGAGGTCTGTTACTTCTCCTGCTATCCCAAATTCATAGGATGACCCCTTGTCATTCCAGCACTCATGTTCTACCGTGTGGATTCTGACCAGAGGGATCAACTTCGCATCCAGTCGTCCCTTCTGGTGATCACTAAAGGCAAATGCCAGGTGAAACTCCTTGCAGGTCTTTTTGATCAGGCGGGTTTCTTCCTCCGTTAAGAACCCGTCTATCCCTATCTTCATTGTGTCCGCTACCTCATCTGGTATCCGTTGTCCCTTCGTCGCCCTTCTTTCTCGGATCGCTCGAAGGATCTCTTCCTCCTTCTCCATAGCCTTTTCCTTTGACGTCTCTAGCAGGATCGAGACCGGTTTTGATTTCTTCCCTACCGGCTTGTACTTTCGAACACTTCCTTCCGGGATCTTTCTCCTAAAAAATGAACAGTCGGAATTGCCCCCGTCGCCGCTACGACTCGTGGTTGAATACTAACTAGTTTCTCATTTAGGCAATATCCCTTTTGCACCTCTCTTTCGAACTTGGCCAAGGCTGCCGAATCCACTCCTACCTTGTGGTATCTGAGGGCCTGGATGAGTTGTAATAGATCGGGGATCTCGAGTGCGATTTTAGGCACGTCTATGCATACTTCTTTTCGTTTGGGTGGGCTAGCACCAAGTTCGACCTCTGATTCCTTTTCCGCTACCATAACACCTAGGACTTCGTCCTCCTGCCTCCTCTTCTTCTGGGGCAGGCCCATCTTGATCCACTCCTTCTTGTTGAATGCTTCCTCAATCATTATTTCTACCCTTTCTCTCATACCCTCCATCCGTGCGAAAGCCCCTTTCCGCGTGCTATTATCGAACGACGGCGACCATGTTGCCAATTTCCCCTTCGGGGGGTCTCCTCCCGTTCCAAGGAGTCGGAGGAGCTCTCCCCGGTCGGTCACAGGGTCCTCTATGTCTACCATGTATGAGTCATCGTGCAAGCGCATGCCTATCATCTCCACGTTCGTGCACCACGGTCTCCCGAGGATTATGTCGTGGTCCATCTCCTCCATTACGGTCATCCGCTGAAACGACCAGATCGATTCCTTGACCCTTGTCTTTACAGCACACTTCGTGACGTACCCAGCGAACGGGATTTCCCCGCCAGCCCCCCAGATGCTCCTTGTTACTTCCTTGTTTACCATACACCCCGTGATTGTTGCGAAATCTCTTCTTATGAGAGTGATTTCTGCTCCTCCGTCTACTAACGCGTCGGTATGATGAGTCCCGATCTGGATTTTCAGCTTCCCTATGGGCAATGCATGAAAGCTAAGCTTTGTCCCGGGTGGTGACCTCATGACCTCACCGCCCTCTCGGTCGGGCAAACTCAAACGAATGTCCGCAAAAGCTTTCTCGAGATCCTCCAAGTCCCCGCGACTCCTCTGCAGGTTAGCCATTTCTTGCGGAACTTCCTCCTCCCTCTCTCCTTCTGGTAATTCGGGGTTGTCGCCTATTTCTACTCGCCGCCGGGTCAACAGTTGTCTAAGCCCTTTGAGCAACCTAGGGCTAACCTGCAGCATAGTCTGAAAAGACACCGACACCATGGTTCCTAGTAACTTGCTAATGGTGTCGTCGATTTTCGGCAAGGATAAGATCGGGATTTGATACCTAAACTTCTTCTTGGCAGCGGTAACTTTGTCGGTAGGCTCCTCTTCCCTAGGTTTCCCATAGACCTTTTCCGGTTTCTCGGCCTCAGGCTCTTCCTGGGTTTCCGAACTTCCAGCAACCTCCTCCATCACGGTGTCGCGGTTAATCCTTCTCCCAGCCGTCCCTAGCCAAGTAGTCGCGTTCACCCTCTCACGTTCGTCGTTTTCCAAAATAAAATTGACCTGCGGCCCGAGCCCCTGGCGTTGATCCCAGATGATCTCGCCCACCGGTTCGGTTTCTACGGTTGTTATTTCTAGCCCGTTGAGCATGATAATGGCTCGCCGCATCCCTCCTGGCGAGTTCCAGTTCACCCGTTCCCCTTGTGGTCCAAATATCTCCCCCTTTAACGACCTAGTACACCTTCTTTTCAGAATATCATGGTTGATCTTTGGGCACGCGTGCACATAATGTCCTATCGCAGTACAGTACTTGCATTGCTCGTTAGCGGGGTCTCTCCGTCCGAACCCACGATTGGTCACCCCCGGCGGAACTATTGCTTCCTGGGGCGGGAGGGGGGGCCGGGATACTTGCGCCTGCATAACTAGTAGCGCGCTCTCCATCCTTTCAATCTTGTTGTCGACTCCGTGCACCCATTCGTGTAGGCTTTCAATCCCCTTTTTCACCTTGTGGCCCGTCCTACTGGTCAAGTCTATGACCTCACCTTCCTTAAGCAAGGCCAATGTCTCGGTCATTACCGTCTTTTCGGCTAGATCCGTTACCGTACTGAAATCAACATCCCTAGTGTTTACAAATTTACTCGTTTGTTGGTAAGTTGACAGGATCTTGTCCTTGTCGAACTCGGAGAACTGTCTGAGGAAATACTTACTCATTATTCGGTCCGTAACCCCGGGGATTCTTAGTGCTACCAAAGTAAATTCTCGTAGGAAGTCACTGTACGTCGCGAAGTTCTGCCTCTGGACTGCCGCTAAATCGGCCTCCGTTGCCATCTGCTCTGTTGCCAGGTACTTTCTCATCGCTACATCCCGGGTTTCTTTCCAAGACCGGCTCGCGGCCACGATGGCCATTATGTCCCGTCCTAGGCTCAAAGACACATGCTGTCCCAGGTGGTCCATCTTCTCCTCTTCGGTCCATTTCAACAGCGCAGCCAGATTCTCGTAATCTATCAGGAATTGCGTGATGTTCGCCCCATCAAACATCAACTTTTTCTTAGCATCCGCTAGGTAGCCTTGACTTTTGTTTAGTGTTTGTGAGAGGGACGATACTGTCTTCTTAAGGCCACCCTCGGAGCTGCTGGCCTCGCCTGTCACACTGTTATCCGGACCTTCCTTGTCGGCCTTCTGTCCCTCCCTGGTTTTCGTAGTTCCTTCCGGGTCAAACCATCCCAACACTCTTTCCCTAAGGCTCCAGAGTCCTTCGCACCCTCGCGTCACTGCTGGCGCGGTCGGCAGGCGGCCAGCCCTACTATCTATGGCTGGCGGGGTCGTAGCCTTTTCCGTGTCCATCCCTGGAGAGTTTTCCCCCTCTTTCCTTCTTTTGCTCGGCGTTCCCCCACGGTCACTACCCTTACCCCCTTGTCCAGTCCCACCTCGGCCGGTTCTCCGTTCATCCCGGGGCTCCTCCTGCAGAGAGCCTTCTTCGTTCCCAGTCATCATTTCCTCAATCAATCTTGCCTTGTACTCCGCGGTCCTTTTGTCTATCTCGGCTAGTTTGCGCCTCGTATCCGTGACCCTTACTTTCTTAGACACGACACCTTCCGAGTTCCCGGGGCTTGTTCTATCCTTATTTCTGCCTTCCTTGGTCCCCTGAGTCCCTTGCCTGCTTCCCCCAGCTTTCCCCGAGCTTTCCCCTGTGGAGATCTCCTTCGGGTTTCCTTTGGTACCATCCGGATTTATCGATTATTTGTCCTTCTGCCCCCCTTCGCTTTGTGCGGCACTGCCTCCTAAGCCTGGTTCCCCTTCACTCTTATGATTATCTATCTCCTCCTCCGTTGCCATTTTGCGTAGTTCTGCATAAGCCAAAGAATTCCCAGGACACACGCAATGCGAGGTTCTTAGGTTCCCTAGGCCCCTAGCTCTGTTGGTTTATCTTTATGGTCTTCTTTCCTATCCCCGTTTCCTGATTGCCCTTCCTTAAGGGGAGCCACGACTGGCCCTGCCGCCCAACCGAGCTATGAACGTGACTGGGCTTCCTTTATCACAAACCCGTTTGTAGTGCTCTTGTCTCGTCGGCTGACGCGAGGGAGTCCGGGTTAGGCATCCTGCTAGGGGAAGCCTTCCCGAGCAACGTTTCCCGTTTTTTACCCTCCGGGTTATGATCACTCATTAGAAGTCTACCCCCTTCTTTGTTTTTCTAGTGGGTTTTAGCCATCCGGGTCCGAGGCCCCTTTCTTATTCCCATCGGTGGATTTTCGTACGCAGCGAACTATACTTGATCTGCCCTATCGGCCTCCCTGCGGATCCTAGTCCCGCTCGCGCCCTCGTGGTTCTTCCAGTTCGGTCGGCTCCTCGAATAGCTCAGCCACCCCTACCAAATAGCTCTCTCCTATCTCGATTTCCCTTTGGATTATGCGTTCGTGCCCTGTCTGGTCTAGCCAGCGCGCACGAAATATCAGGATATGGATGACCTCCAATAACTCGTGGGCCCTGTTTCCCAAGAACGGCCCATGCCTCATGGCGACATCATAGAACATCCCGATGGTTAGAGAGGAAAAGTGGTCTGCCCACATTATTGCCGAGTCTGCCAGCTCCCGCGCCCTTGCGAGGCTCCCGAAGCCGAGATCTATCATAAAACGGGGGACCTGACACCTCAGCGGCGTGGTTGGTGCTCTGAATTCACGCTATCCCCCCATTTCCACCCGGGTAAGTAAGCCCACGTTCCTTCTACCCCTGACTGATTGTCCTATCCGGGTCAAAGTCCGGGCGGCCCTTTGAAAAACCGGCGTCAGTTCGTGACCTTATGCTATCTCTACCCCCAACGAGTGTCAACCGATCTCAGGCAGATACATGGTCCCGGTAACTTCCAAATTGGAAAATAGATCGTCCCCAGGTCCTCGGTCGAGTCTCATCCCTGTCCACCGATATTCTACAAACATGAAGGCGGCGTCCCTCCCCAAAGTCACAGGCCGTCATTCTATATCGAACCCCCGATAAGTTAAACTCGATGGGAGGGATACTTCCCAGCGTCAACTGTTATTCCACGGCGGTCCGGGGTACCGGGGTTGGCGCGTCATTCGCACACGGGCCTGAAGTTCCATATGCTCACGTCTTGCTGCCATGGTTACCTCGGTGATTTCCTGCATGATCCACATAGAAAGTGTTACATCCAATCCTTAGAAACCGTCCACCTACTGCCCTCTTGCCCTTCGTGCTTTTCAACTTTCTTTTCTGGTTCCAACTATCCCTCCACACCTCCGGGAGCAGTAGCCTCTTCTGGTTGTTCGTATAATCGGTACAGGTCGTCTATGTAGGTCGCGCCCCAGCCTACCTCCCGCCGGATGACTCCCCACAAGGCCTCGTCATTTATTTGTGGGACTCCCGGCCTAGTATCTATTGCCGCCCGTAGAATGCAAAGCACTTCGCGACCCTGTTCGTCCCCGAAAGGCCCCATCTCTAGGAAGGCCCGATAGTATTCTCGATACATTAACGCTTCGTCAAAATTTAGCCTAGTTACGACAGTCACCGCCTGCTCCACTCGTTTTATGCCTCCCATTTGTCTTAGCAAGAAGGGTGGTAGACTCATCCGCACGACCTCATTTGGCAGCTCGAAAACCCCCGCTGCGGCGACTTTTACCTCCGCCAGGTTATTTGCCATGCCCCTTCGAACATTCGCACGGGGTCATCCCCGGAAGCTAAAGCAATCCCAAAGGTCCGCCATCCCTCTTCCGACAGGTGTAAGGATCCCGTCGCGTGTACACGCCCTGGGCAGTTCAAGTCTACGCCCCCGAACTCCCCTCTCGCCCGCCATTCTAGCTTCACTACTAGGTACACCGTATCTTCCACCAACTCTACCCCCACCCAGTCCATTACCGGATTGCCTACCGTATTTCTCACCGGCCGGCTTATTTCGACCCTGCCCTCTGATATTCTTGGTAGCAGGATCCCACGAGGTCTATCCGCCCAGAACGTCATTCACTGGGCCATCTCGCAATGTTTCCTTTCCTGCTTTCTTAGTCCGATCGCTGCACCCACCGAGATTCCATGTCTTTCGTGTTTTAGTCTTTCAACCCTCCCTACTTATCGTACACCGGTTCCTGCCGCTATCCCCAACTCATACACATTCAATTCTACCCGACCCCCATTTCCAGTTGCTGTCACTTCCCCCTTGTTTCGATCCTTATGCACCATCTACGGCCTAATGTACACACTCTCTTTCTTATGTTACACCTTACTTCACAAGCATTCTCCATACTCAGGTCTTTTCGCTGTATTCGATCCCTTGGCCTCATTCAGTCGAACCACAATACCTCAAATATTTTAAAGACGTCGTCTACGTAGGAGGGTGCAGCCGCCGCCTCCCGGCTAACTATGGCGTCTCAAGACTCTGCCTCTACCTCTAGGCGGTCATACTTGCCTATTCTTAGGACGATGATGACTTCCTCGGCTTTATCTCCGTAGAAGGGCCCATATTTCAATGAGAGCCTATAGAACTCCTCAGTCAACCAGGCACACTCTATATGCACCCTTCTCATGGAGTCGGCTACTTCTAAAATGTGCTCAAACCCACCAAACCACTCGGCTATGAATTCCGGTACCCAAGCCGTTATCCGTAGACTTGGAGGTTTGAGTTCCTTCCATCCTCCCATCACAACTCTGCTACTAACTTCGTCCCATCCCTCGTTGGCGAACAACTTGCCTTCCTTTCGGGTCCGGGCCTCTGCATCCCCTAGAAGCCACATCGGGTCCTGTCCCATTGCTAACATGGTGCAAAACAGGTGTCATCCATCCTCGGAAATGACAATCGTTCCAACTGACTCTACCTTGCCTTCTGCTATATCATCCCAACCTTCCTCTTCCCTTTTCGCGTTCCAAATCCGCTCTATCCATACATATGACAAGTCCCTGGCAACCTCAAACCCAATCCAGTCGCACGTGGTCCCTCTCCATCCGTTCCCTGTTGGTATAGGCATTTTTATTCCTCCTCTGAGTCGCCGTGGTTCCCAGCCTTTGAAGGGGTATTCCATCATTCTTTCTTCTCTAGTCATCTTTCCCTTTCCTGCACAATACCAGGTCACCCGTCCTTCCTAAGTTAAGCTTCCCCACCCCTCTCAGAAGTCCTAGTCCTCTATCTCTTCATCTTCGTCTTCATCACTGAAGTCGTCCTCCTCGTCATATACCAACTCCCTTACCCCATCTAGAAACGTCTCCCCTATTGCCACATTCATGTAGACTATCCCCCAATGCACAGCGCTAGGGACAAAGATATTGTCTATGCTACGGCAGTTTAGTATCTCGGCCAGCTCCTCCGCCCAGTTCCCCTCGAACGGCCCCATTTCTACCGATAACCGAAAAAGATCTTGCCTGGCGCATTGGTATAGCCCGAGGTTCGTCATGGACTGGCATATCCGTACTAGCCTGCTCCGGGTTTCGAAAACTGCATCCACTAGGAAGGAGGGCAGCACACATCGCATGGTTCTTACGGGTCGCCTCATGCTTCCTCTATCCCCAAGTTTCACCCGTACGTCTACCTTTTCCATTTTCATTTCCCTCCGTTGACATGTAAGCCACACAAGCTCTGCTTCTGCTTTCCTAAACAACTCGTCCGGCATATTCCCGAGTGTCAATTCTATGATCATAGCTTTCTCCCCATCTTGCGACAAGTAGACCCACCCTCGGGCTTCCACTGTCCCTCGGAATTCCAAATCTATTACGCTTGGTGACAGCCTCGTCAAGCTGACATTAGTCCATATTGTTTCTATCCAAAGGAAAGCATCCTCACCTTCCAGCATTACCGTTTGATACGCTGGTTCAAGGTCCGTCCACGTTCCATTTTTCGGGAGGACGACCGATACCCCATCCTTTACAACTACTGGCATTTTCGGGCCGCTAGTATAGATCGGGGAAGGCAACTATCGCGCCATCTTGTTTTTAGCACCGGACCCCTGTTTTCAAAAAAAGGCACCAACCAATCCTTTTGGTCAGGTCAACCCTTGTCCTATATGAAAATTATTTCAGACCCCTCATCAAGGTCTCTCTATTTTACCTTCCCTTTTTCTAAGTACCCCATTTCCATCATTCTCTCGGTCGGTCATCCATTTGCCCACATTCTTTCTCTTGCTTCCATTCCAATTGACCTCTATTCTCCTTCCTTCCGATCACCTCTCACTCGTGCAGACTTAAATGGGAGGGGGAATAGACTTAGAAGAGTGTCCGTCCAACAGTCCAATCTCAATCAATTTTTACAGAGGGGGAACACATAAAAGAAAATCAGGCAACCTCACATACGGGCCGGTCATCCCAATATGGTCTCTCCGCTGGTACTATCGGTAGGGTTTTATCACATACCTCAAGCACAGCTCAACCGTCGCGAGCACGGTACCCAGGTCTCAGCGAGGCATTTGCCATTTCCTCCTTACCCAGAATACCCCATCCCGACTTGCCGCTCGTGTACCCACCGTTAATCTCAGGAATCACCCCGCACATCTCGGTAGGGCCATTGGAGTCAGCCGTCCAGGCATTCACTTCCATCGGTCCGATAAGGAACAGTTTTTTCCCAAGCCATGCTACGAGAAGCTCTCAATCGCCTCCGAGGCTCCTTCTTTGCCCCATATGCAGTGGTCCCCCTGCCGTCTGCCGCCAAGCAGCTGCCCCGCCTGAAGAGGTTTCACATCCCACCTGGGCAAGATCATCAAGCCATGCTCGAACCGCTCCGGTGAGAATTTTACTAATCAGCCCACGAGACCAACCCTTGCCTGACAGTCTGGTGGCCCGACCGCCACACATGGAACCCGGTGAACTTCAAAGAGGACGACCAGCTCGCATCCTGCACTGGCCGGCGCAAACCAATCTTTTCCTTCCGAATGGCAGGACGCTCGAAATCCCAATCACGTAATCACAAGTCCCAAGTGGGACACACATAGTACAAGTGTCTTTCCCTTGGTGCACCCAACGCTTCCTACCCATAACTCACAGATTTTCTCTCAGGACAATGAGTGTCACTCCCCCTACTTTCATACATTGTGGTTGGTTCCTTCTCGTGAGAATCTTCAAGGGTGAGCTAGTTTTCCTTGGAGTCTAGCAACTCCCTTCATTTCCCTTCTCTTCACTTGTCTGTCCTTTCATAGGGTAGGATGTGTTCATATTGGTTCCTTCAAACATTTCAAAAAAAAGTGCAAAGTGCATGAGCCCACTGGGCTCAAAGAAGAAGATAGAAGGGCACCCGTTCAATCAGATCACTCCGCCGCGGGATTTTCATTGGCACCTGGCCTAAGCCAAGCACCAACCGCCTGCCAGGTAGGTAATCGGAGCCCTTCTTTCATACGAAGAGGAAGGGTCGACCTGCGACTTGCCCAACGCTTCCCCGGACTGGCGAACACCAGTACCGGACGAAGGACGGCTAGAGCCATTCCGCAAGGAGATGACTAACCAAGTGCAAAGCATGCATATTATTCCTCCATGCCTGGCCATGCCATGCGCCCAGCAACCCTCAAATTTGATTTCTCACAAGGGAAAGAACAAACACAAGTCCATTTTCCTTATCTTGGGTTGTGTACACGTCAATGCGTCGGGCGCCCCCGTCGGAATCGCAAGTGTCAATTTAACCCCTTGTCCGTCGCCTCCACCATTTTTGTAGGGCCAAACCCCGGTAGACTTTCGAGCCTTAGTCGACCCCACTGCGGGTCCCACTTGGCTCGGCCCGCCTACACTCATGCTCAGGGCGTGGGCCATTCGTCCCAAGGTCACCCCCACCTAGTGCTTTGAGATGGATGGGGGTGGGTCGTCGTGCGAGAGAGCTTTGACATTGGGGATGTAGCTCAGCCCTCATACCGGTTGGTAGTCTCGCTGGTCGCAACGCTGATTTTTTTTTTTCTTTGTCGTGTTCTCATACAATTGCTCCTTCCAATACGCATGCAGTCCAAGGGTTCTTTGAGTATTTCTCTTCTCTAGTGCATAGGCTAAGCGTCATCCTTAGGCCACGCACCATTTCCCTGGGCATTTTGGCTATATGACGTCATCGGGATGCGGCGGGGCCGTCCTTCCCCTCACCTCTACGCATCCATCGGATCTCACAATTTGCTTCCCACCTTATTGAAGTAGGCCCCTTAGTCTTTTCGGGATCCTCATATGCATGCACAGACAACATCACATTTCCCTTGGTACGATTACACTCTCAATCACACTTCCAAGTCTGAAGTGCAAAAATCATTCTCATGAATTGGCTCTATGTCAAAGATCTCATAGCCCCTTTGTCCCTCTTCCCTTTCCCTCTTGGTGTCCAGTTCCTCTCGCCCTTATCTCACTCAAGGCATTTCTAGTCATTACTCACCTGCACAATCCCACACAAGCAAGAAGATTCATACAATGTCCCCCATTGGGGGTCAACACATAGCCCTTCCCACATGCCTGTTCTTTCCATGCTATTTGGTTGTGCTTTGTTCCCTCTTTGTTGTTCAATCAGCCCATCCTCTTCTCATAGTCATGCAGTCGGAGAAATGGTTGAGTCAAACTGACCTCTTTCTCAACTTATGCTTCTTTTCGGATCCCACCTTTCTCCCACTTTCCCAAATGTCCTCTCTCTTTTGCCTCCTTGCCCTCTTTCTCCACCAAGTGAAGTCTGATTTTTTTTGCCGTCCGTACCCTGACAATGTTTCCAAGTGAAGGGAGAAGGGGTTAGTCATATGCCAAGTGAGGAGGAGGGAGAGAAGGGGCAAGGCGACAGGAGAGACGGAGTAGGGGAGAGAGAGGAGAGAGAGAGGGAGAGAGAGCGAGAGAGAGAGAGACATAGAGATAGAGAGAAAGAGAAAGAGAGAGAGAGAGATAGATAGATAGATAGATAGA
>BFEA01000410.1:1435343-1454210 GCA_003427395.1 Chara braunii | reverse complement strand
AAAGATCCGGAACATGGACTTGACAATGAGACTAGACTAGTGGAAAGCACATGCACAATGGAGAAGAGTTCAACAAAGTAAAGATCCGGAACATGAACTTGACAATGAGACTAGACTAGTGGAAGCACATGCGCAATGAGTAGGTGTCAACAAGGTAAAGATCCGGAACATGAACTTGACAATGAGACTCAGGCTATGGCTTGCACAATCCCCTCTTGGCTATGGCTTCCTTCTTCTCCAAGCCCTTCTCTCCTCCTCCCTTGCTTTCTCTCAGGCTATGGCAAGCTCTCTCAATTATGGCTATGGAGTCCTCCCCTCTAAGAGGGCTAATAGGGCTCCTCTAGCTTCTCCTTCTCTCCTACACCCAGGGGGGATATGGCGGATCACCTCCCAAGTGTCTCTCCCACCATCACTATCCTCTAGAGTCCTCCCCACTACCTCCTAGTCTCCTCTAAGCTCTCCCGCTAGCATGGGCTCCTCCCCTCTCACTCCAAGGGCAAAGGTGTTCCTGTGGACTCACTTGGGCAGCATGGGCACTCCTCATGCAAATGTGGCGGACTGCATCCTCAGCTTATGTAGGCTGAAACCAGCAGTCCGGCCAGCCCATGAGCCTCCCCATGAGCCTTGAGGTGAACCGAGGTACCCCCAAGGCAAAATTCCTTCACTAGGCCCTCCTGGAGGTACCTGGGCCTCATTTTGGCCAAGTGCATGCAGTCCAAGTGGTTGGTACCAACTTTGACTGCCTCTTGGCCTACCCCGGTCTCTTTTTCATTGCTCAAATGCTGCCCCCTAGGGTCATAATGCCCAAGGGCCAGCAATACTTGAAAGGTCTTTTTCTCGATTTTTTCAAGTTTCTGCCTCTTTTGAGTAGGCCGGAGCTTCATATGGCGGCACATTTTCAGCCTTGGATCTGGCTGAGATCCAAGGCCAGCAATAATCCGAGCTACCCCCTAGTAGCCCTTGCTTCAATTTTGAGCCCCTAAGTCCAGTTTTTTAATTTTGGTGCATCTAGCTCTCTTTTTGGGTCAAATGCACTGTTTTGTCATTTTCCCTCTTTTGTTTCTTTCCATTTTAGGCTGCCACCTCATTCCGGAGCTAGCCGTTTTGAGCTAGCCCACAAAAAATGGCTAGTTCCTTTCTACCATGAGATCTGATCTCAGATCCATGGTCCAAAAGAAAACCGGTCACTTCCTTTTTGCATTTTCTCTCATTTTCAACTTTTTAATTCAGATTTTATTGAGATATGGCCCTAAGGGTCATATCTCTGCAATCCGGATTGCCCTCCCTCATTCTAGAAGGGATGAGGTCACTAATGGGACCTGCCAGTCCCTACTGTGCAGGTCCCAATAGGCCGGCACATTCTTCTCCACTCTTTTCTCTCTCTTTGTCTCATTCTCCCTCCTTTTTTTTTTTTTTTTTTTTTTTTTTTTTTTTTTTGTGACAAGTGTCAAACTGCTGTGTATCCTCTTTCTAGGCCCTAGGGCCTCATTCAAGGTCAGGTTCATGGCTGTTACATGGTTGTTACATCTTGGATTCCAATAATGGCACCCCCATGCTCCTAGAAGGCTCCATTTTGCTCCCGTTTGCCCGATTTTGAGCCTCTTTTCCTTCGATTTTCTAAGGGCAACCTTTTTCTCATGTTGGGTCTCTCAAGGCTCTATTTTCTTATGCCTTGCTAGTCCGAGATATCCCGGACTGCTGGGCAGCCTTCCCAACACCCTTGTTCCACTTTTTTTTCTCCCATGACTCCCTCACTTGCTCTCACTAGTGCTTGCACTAGTGGTGCTAATATTTTTCACCGTCTAGATCCTTGATCTCGACGGTGCCGCTCACTTGCACAATTATTCCTTGTGTTTGCCCATGGTTCCCTTGGGACATCCCAAGTCCCCGCCATTTTCCTACTAGCTCCATTTCTTTGTCCCGTCGGTGGTCCTGCCGGCGCGTGTCCCGTTTTTCCAATTTTTATTATTTGGACTCATTTGGTCCCCGACAACATTCCGGACGGCGTCCCATTTTATTTTTGGGCCCCCTTACTCTTGGTGGTCCCATCATCTCTACATGTGTGCTGATTTTTCTAGGCCGTGAGATCTCATCTCACGGTTGCTGTTTACCGTATTTACTTGCCCCGTGCCGAAATTGTTCCTTTCTAGCCTTTTCGGGTTTGCCGTAGCCCATTTCCCCTTGGTCTTGACATTCATGCAGTCCGTAATTTCTCGAACTGCAGTCATGGCTGTTTTCCAGACCCACGGCCCCACAACTTGCCCCATGTTGAAAGAAAATGAAGTGTTAAATTTTCTAGTGCATCCGGACTCAATATAGGCTCTGGATGCACCTAGAACATGTGTTTTCTCTCTCCCATGCAGTCCGTTGCAACTCGGACTGCAATGGGGGTCAATTCCTTTGCCCCAATGCCCCACAACTAGCCCTTACTCAAAAGAAAAAGAAACGGTCAACTCCCAAATGCATCCGGCCTTGATTTTGGCTCCGGATGCACCTGAAACATGTGTTTCTCCTCATACATGTATTCCGTTTTATTCCGGTTGCAAGAGGCCTTGATTTTCTTTGATTTTCTTTGATTTTCTCTGCGAAAATCAAAGAAAATCCAAGTCTTTTGTAACCGCCATCTTCCAGAATGAATCTGGTCACGGATGAATCTCCCCAAGTGACCGTTTCTTGCCGTTAAGGTTTTTTTCTCTTTTTTTTTCTTTTTTTTTCTTTTCTTTTCTCCTCCTTTCTTGGACAATAGGGACCTGCCAGTCCCTACCTATGGCAATCCCTACTGACGGCCAACTCACTCACTCCCTCTCACTCTTTTTGTCTTGTTCTTCCCCATTTTATTTTATTTTCTCCCTTTTTTTCTAGCATATCAAGTGTCAAGTGGCCGTTAAGACCCTTTTCTAGCCTCTTCCTCTTAGTTTTGGCTCTCCCTATGCCCAAGGTGCAGTCCGTTATTTCTCGGACTGCAATAATGGTCTTCCCATGCTCATGGGAGCCTCCTTTTACTCCTACACTTCTCCCACAATGGTCCCTCCTACTCCGATTTTCTCCCAGAGGGCTATTTTTCACATGGGGTCTTATTTGACTCTATTTTCTTGGGGGAGGCTGATCCGAGATTTTTCGGATTGCTCCATGCCTCCCACTTCAGTTTTCTTTACTTTTCCTTTTCCTTTTGGTCTCCCCGTTTGTCACCACTAGTACTTGCACTAGTGATGTTAATATTCTTGACCGTCAAGATGTCGATCTTGACGGTGCATCTTGCATTTATTATTTTTTCCTCATGCGGTGCCGCCGTTTCTTCTTGGGACTTTCACATGTCCCCGCCACTTGTCTCGTCGGTGGTCCTCGACACTTAGTCCCGTCGATGGTCCCCGATACTTAGTCCCGTCGGTGGTCCCCGACACATTTCGCCCCAGACGCCATTATTTTTACTTAGTCTCACGTGGCCCAGGGTGCCTTTCCCCGAGGTGTCCCATGCCCCTTGGGCGTCTTGTCGCCCCATAGCGACCCTTCTCCTTAGTCTTTCCTCGCGCCTTGTACGTGCCGATCTCTTTGGTCGTGGGCCTCCGCTCCGAGGCTTCCGTAGGTGACCCCCACGTTGGTCCCTCATTTTTTGGCTTCCCGCGGCTTCTGGCCGCCCATCGCTCGACTTCCTCATTCGCTTATTGCTGTCGCGCTGCAATTGCTAGTTCAAAGGGCCCTTTGGCCTTAGTCTTATTGCATTCCGATGGCCTTCTCGGGCTCCTGCTATATTATATGTGTCCGTGTTCTTGCGCTCGCTCGTTTGCCGCCGCTTAGTTATTTCCCCCGGTGGTTCTCTCCTTAGGGCATCACTCCCTTCTGCAGCCTAATCCTTTGTCTTTTCTCTCTCCTGCTTCCTCACTCCAGATTTCTCTGTTGTGCACAAATTGTCTGTATTCAATCTCTCGAGTGATGGGAAGTTATTCGGGACCCACCAGTCCAGACAACGTGAGACTTGGAGGCCCAAGACCATATTTGAGGCCAGGCATGCACTTGGTTCATGCACACCCCTTTCTTTTGATTCAACATTCGTTTATTTATTTCTTTATTTATTTATTTTTGTTGTTGAATCATTTTGTTTAGTTTGTTTTGTTTGTTTCCGGTGTGTCGTTTTAGACTTATCAGCCTGGTCAAACAGACCGTTGTTTGGCCGAGGTAGGCCAGGTTCAGGTTTGTTTGGTAAGAAGTGGACTGCACGTTCCGTGCACTGCCTGCAGCATCAACATGATGGCATGGATGTTTGATAGGGACCCAAGCAGGACAGTACCTCATGGTCTTGATGCATGGCACTGGATTTGGGTCTGCGACCAAGACCGTTGATCAGACTGACGATCACACAACCCTAGTTGCAAACGAAGTGTACACTAGTCAGGCCCAACACTATAGATAGTTAGGCCAGCCCAGTGTTTGGGCAGACAGAAGTTCCCACTGTGATGTTCAACCTCACGCCCCGTGCTGACTTCCAGTCGGAGTGATAAAAATGCAAAAAGAATGCCCTGAAAAATATCAAGATTGGGTGTGCCAAGAATTTTGGAAAATTTGATTGTGGAGACCGTAAAAGAACAATAATATTTTGTGTGTTCCAGTTTTTTGCAAGAAATGGTCATAGCCGCCCAAGAAAGAAAATAAGCGTGCACTTATCAATGCCTATCTAATCTAAAGAGTATCGTTGAACTTCCATACGTGCTACTCGACGAGGTACGCACATGGGATCCCATTTTCAAATTAAATCCCGTCGTCGCTCACGGCAAAGCTCAGAGTCCAAGATGGAGGGCTGTAACCTGGTCTCCCTTTCCTTGAACTCGTCTTCGTCAGACATCCAGCACTAGAATCTCCTAGCCCCGTCATGCTCGGTGTGACGACAATCGCTGCAGAGAGTATTAGGCCAATGGGGTGCCATTGTCATCCACGGGATGACGATGAACTCGTTGAAGAGCAATAATAAGGAATAAGAAGGGAAATGAGTGTTTACAATCACAAACCCAACACCCACTAACCCATAACACGTCATTTCGGGAGGGAAATAATATCGTCCTCCGATCTTTGCAATGACTTTTCGTACGTCCCACTCGCATAAACATGGTTTTTCCTCCTTATACAGGAACGGGCGCCTTGGGGATACGGGAATTGGTGCCCAGTTGGGTCGGTCTGATCAGTCCACATGGCATAGGCCAACTAGAGGCTCAAATGTATGCAATTCGTCATTCGATCTAATAAAAAATGCAACTGTCTAGCATTCATTTAGGGGAGTGAGGAAACGAGAAAACGTCTAACAAATCATACATGAAAAAAAAAAAAACATCAAAGCCTTACTTTATCCATGTCATCAAAACAACAGTTCAACCTTTCAAAGAAGTGTTTCCCTCCCAACTTATTTCTATGCTCGGATGAGTGCATCCGGTGAAACTCCGAACGTCAGAAATAAGTAGGGGCAGAAGATCACACACACATCGATCATTACCATAAACACATGTCATTCATGGCACAAAGGGAGAGAGAGATAACGAGACTGGGTGGCTAAACCTTGCTAGCTTCTTAGGTTCGATGATGTTCGCCCTCGTGACACTCGATCAGACTAAAAAAGACGAGTGGCATGGGGATTCACACACACACACACACACACACACACACACACACACACACACACACACACACACAATCAATTTTATGTTTGTCAGTCTTTTTCCTGTTCACTGTCCTCCCTCTGATTTTTTCTAAGTATTTTCTTTGTGTGCCCAACTGAGCACCCTTAAGTAGCGCCAAACAGTCGGTGGTTCCTCGTTTGGAGTGTCAACTGCACTCTTAGGGGGGTCGCTCCGTTCGGGATGTCTGTGTTGCCTATAGGTGATGACGGATGCTCGTCGGAGTGATTTTCTGGCTCAGTGGGTGGTGGGAACAAACAGTCAGTCTATGGGGTTTAACCGTGATGTGAGTAGGTCATGCGCTGCTTTGCTTCGTGTTGGATGTGTGGACGTCCTCACCTGTGCTCTGCCGCTGCCCTGCTGCCTGTCCCGCCTACTTCACATGTGCCACTGACTCTTTACGGGTTGATGTGTTCGTTTTGCGGTGTGGCGTGTTGTTGGTGTTGCCTTGTGCTTCGCTACTCCACTGCCTTGCTGCCGTTCCGCTGGTTGTGCCTTCCGTGTTTGTTGCTTACAGGCCTTGTTGGTTGGTTACCTTGTTGAGGGTGTCGTGTGCTTCGCTCGACGGTTGCCGAGTTGCTGGTCCACTTGCCCTGTCGTCCCTTGCAGTATGGTTGCCTTACTTGTGTTGCCTTGCACTTCACGACACGGTTGCCGCGCTGCTTGTCCTACGTTCCATATCGTTTCTTGCAGTCGTTTTTGGCGTTGTGCAGTCGTGTTGCCTCTGCTGTGTTGCCTAGTGCTTCACAGGGTAGCTGCCCGCTGCTATGATCCGCTTGGGGACAATTTACCCGCAAGGGTCAAAGGGTTCATGACCCAAACCATCAAATACGAGGATTTCGCAGATTGTCGAGGGTTCAGCCTCCTGATGAGTAGGTGCAACTCCGAGGAAACAATCTTGTCATCATCGTTTTTTTTTTTTTTTTTTTTTTTTTTTCGATCTTCGCTGTTTTTGGGTACTTGTATTTTTGCTTTGCATGCTTTCTGTGTTTGAGTGGCGTCTGCCCTCCCGCCTCCCCCGTGCCTTCCACCCATTGTCTTTTGTTGCTTCCTGATGCAATAGCATTCTTTGTTTTTTTGCATTTATGTATGGTCTGTCGTCCCACCTCCCCCGTGCCCCTAGTCCTTGTGCCCTTCTGCAGTTTGTTGTTGTTGTCTCCTTGCCTTTTGCCTTATTGCGCTTCCTTTCCATCTTGTGGTGTCTATTTGATCGTGTGTGTTCCAGTTCGCCTGCAAAGTGCAGTGGGAGCATAGATGGTGGTGTAGTCCGGCATAGTCATTCCCAACCTTACAGTATAGGTTCCCTCTGCACCACGCCTACAAGTTTTTGTTCATGAGCTTGCTCGTGTAGTTCGGCATAGTCATTCCCCACCTCCGAGTACTGGATGCATCTGCACCACGCCTACAAGTTTTCATTCGTATTTCGGATCTTGATTATGATGCAGTTTCCGTATCATACCGTAATCATGCCTTATTATGCAGGTTACACACTTACACACACACACACACAGCATTGACAGAGTCGTAGCTTGACCGACGAAGTGGACCAAGGAAAGAAGCAAAGTCATAAACACAATCGCAAAATTGAAAGAAACCGGTGCTTCACCGTGCACTAAGCTTCCAAACAGGAGAAGGAAGAACGAAGAATCAAAGTGCATAGGCCTTCTGCTCTTGTACCATGGCCCCAGGCCATGCAACCATTTTTCAACACACACACACCTTCCTTACTCAGGCACAGGTGATCCTGGCCGCCACGTACCAACCTTCTTGCCACAGTGATCATCTCGCCGCCAACTTAGTATCGGCACTTACTTGCCCAAATCCCGCAGTCTGTCGCAGCCACCTGGCACACAGCCTCGCAAAACTACAGCCAGTTGGTCAGGACTTTTAGACTCACCGATCATCACATCATCTAGCCACTACTTCCCGAAAGATGGCAAATGGCGCTTGCGGATTTTATAGTTGCGAATGGGGGAGTAGAAGACGGGAGAAAGGAAAGGAGAAGGGTCAATCAGAGAGAGGAGGGGAGTAGGATCGTTTGCCTTCGAAAAACTATAGCAATCCACTCGAGTTCTTTACAGCCAATCATATCACAGTGTGAGGGGATTAATCCTCCTTACACGTTGTCGTTTGGTGGCTTAAAGACTCCGAGTATTAGAGGGGATCGGTAAAAACTTCTTGTGCAGAGATGAAGGGGAGAAGGGGGAGGAGGCGAAGAACGGTGCGGAGCGGGACCAAGATTCAGATAAAGGGAGTGAGAAAGAAGCACGAAGGAAGAGGGGATTGATAACAGTTATGAGTTGAACAAAAAAGGCGCGGGAGAGAAAGGGTGAAGTTGGCTTAGGATAAAGCGGGAAGCGGGGGAAGCTTGCGTGCATGGCGCTAATGCGAAAACAAAAAGGCACAAAAAATAGTTATACTTCATTCAATATAGCTATAAAACTAGTTCAAGATTGAAAAATTCAAAAGCAATATCTGCGCGCGGAATTAGACGCTCGGAAGTCTTACGCCTATCCAGGTTTCTTTAGAAATTTCATCGAGTTTTCGAAGGCGCATTTGGGAACGCTCATGTGCAACAAAGGGCATGTCAGTGGAAAGTGCGCCTGCAAATTCTGAAGTTCCTAACTGCCGAACAAAATTCCTAGCATGATCGCTAAGTCGCGTGTAATTCCTACGTAAACTCATAGACTTAAAAAAATTAAAAAAAAAAACAAACAAACAAACAAACAAACAAACAAACAAACAAACGCTTCATCTGTTGGTGGGGAGCTGCAACTGCTGGAAACCAGGTCCAACGTCCCTTAAAAACATTAATAATATAATAATCATAGAGTTGAATGGAAGTGTGTCTCTTCACCCCATAGGGGCGCCAGATAAAAACATCATTGCCTTAACACTACTCTCACATTTTCTACTCATTCTATTTTACAGGAACAACTCTGGACTCAGATTTATTCATACCCATACCACGACCTTAAGACCATACTCAGCGCTGAGGGGGGAAAGGGTTCTGGAAAATCCGATATTGGTCGTAAAGGGATTGCAGGGTCTATATTAGTCCAATCATTAAAAGCAAGACAATAATCCCGACTCTGTTCTTCTTCTTCGCCCCTCTTTACCCCTTCCCATTTAACCTTCCCTATTTTTTCCTCATGGGTTCCTCCTAGCCAGCATTGGTTGAATCTTTGAATGTGTTGAAGTATTTTTTTTTGTGAAGATAAGAATTGTATTTTTTCCTTGCACTATTCCTATTTTATAATGATGTCTGTTTGTATTTGTTGTTAAACTGTGTCGGTGAATTTTGGTCCATCAAGCTGAACTCCCTCCCTTTCATGCGTACATCCCATAATACCGCTCTTCTGCCCATGCTGAACAAATTTTGTGAGAATTCATCAATAGACTCAGGGGACCAGGCTTCAAGAAGGAGGGATCTCCATTCCCATGACCACTGGATTTGTGTTTCTATATTAGACCATATGCGGTCCCACCACCTCCAAAGTCAAATGACCCTAGGACATTGAAGGAAAACATGCTCGATTGTCTCGAGAATTAATTTGGATGGAAACGCAGACCTACAAAATTTACACCCGGGAAGAGTTATTCCCCTTTGTTCCAATGTTGTCCTATCTATAAGCCAGTTATTTGTAGGTAGGCACCTATGCTCTATATGCCATTGTAGTGAAGCCACTTTTGCAGGCTTAATTTTGGTCTTACTGAACCATTTTATCTTTCTTAATAATTCTTTATTAATGTTAAGATGCTTCATCCATCTTTCCTCTACTTTATCATTTAAGATAATTCTGGGGCAAAGCATCCTGTAAGTGGATTTCACTGACAACGTGTCGAGAGCGCAGGAGTACGTCGTTCCTTCTTGTATTGGACCACTTCCAATTAACAGGACCAAGAGTCAGATGACTTATGGGTGTATCAGGTTTAAAAACTATTCATTTATAGTTCTGCCTCAGTACTCTGACTTTGAATATCTGGTCTTTTGTCATCTTACTTATACTGTTCTGATCGTTGATTACAGCATTGAGATTACTATCTAATTCATATGTGGTAAGGAGGGCTTCCCCATTTTTCAATACTACAACAATATTGTCTAAGACACCTGGATGATCTTTTATAGCCACTCAATCACTTTCCAATATATGAGGTCCCTTTTTTAGAATCCTTACCCAATCCAAAGGAATCCAATCAATTATATTTTCTAACGCTTTCGCAGAATTATGACAATATCTAAGATGGGTCTATAATTGTGAAGGGGTAATCCACTCTCTTTTTTCACTGTCCAAGATGTCTTTTATCCTAACAATACCATTTTTAACCCACCCCTTCCAGGGGGGAGTCCGTACAGTGAAGAACACATCCTTGAGGATCTTTGAGAAGGCTATTATCAAAGAGTGGTTGTTGATTTACTTGCTCCTATCTTTCAGGAAGGTTTCGGTTTGTTAGTGGCAATTTCCTCCATGTTTTAATAAGGTTAGGCCAAAATGCATCGTTTTGTAAATCTATTTTTGTTGCCCTCCTATCTGATACATATTGGTCCAGTGGTTCGTTCAAGGTACCTTTTGGTATAGGCCACGACCTTTTTTCTAACCACATCATAGGATCTATGTTGTCAGGTGTTATCGGGGCTAGACGTCTGATCTGTTCCCATGCCAACACGCTCCAGGGAGTCTGGGGATTAAAAAGTAGGTGTTTAATCCATTGAACTGTTAAGGCCATAGTTTGTAAAGAAAGGTCAATAATACCCAATCCTCCTCTAGTCGTACTAGGTTGTATCACTGATTGTCACGCAACCCTGCTAAGTACCTTATCGAGCTCATGATTCCCTCTGCACAAAAAGACTGATAATTGACGTTATAGAGCCTTTAACACTTTCTTGTCCAGGGCCCATATTTCTAATTTATACCAGATCGAGGCTAAGACCACATTGTTAATCACCAGCGTACGCCCAAAGAGAGAAGTTTGTTTACCCTTTCAAAGTTTCAACTTAGCATATGCTTGTTTAGTTATACACAAGTTGTTGGTTGATGGTTTTCCTGCTGCTGATAGGGGAATTCCTAATACTCTAATGGGGGTATCCAAGGAAAGTCATTTTACTTGAGGTAATTTAGGGGGTCTTACTCCTTGATGATGAATCCACCAACCCATCGTCTTGTTACCCCAATTAACCCTCATATCAGACAGTCCACAAAATTTATCCATTAGTCTGCTTATTGCTTTTAAATTCTCCTTTGATGCTTCTACCATCAGGGATAGACCATCGGCAAAGAGTGAGCAAACCGGAATGGCTTCCTTTGGAATAGATGACACTTGAATTCTTTTAATGTCTTTACGTTGTCTGAGATTAACCGCTAAGACCTCCATAATTATGACAAAAATAAAGGGAGCAATTGGGTCTCCCTGTCTTACTGATCTCTATAATGAGATAGGGAGGGTTAAATTATCATTTACCATAACCCTGGTGGTAGCGTTCTTATGCAGTATTTTCACCCACTTTCTGAAGCTTTGACCAAAATAAAAATTTTCTAGACATTTGTCTAGAAATAGTCAGTCCACATGGTCATACGTTTTTTCAAAATCTATGAATATGAAAGTTGCGCTATGTTTAGATTAACGTGATAACCTAATCAGTTCATTAACTAATAATATGTTATCTTGAATATTTCTTCCTGTAATGAACCCGGTTTGCACTGGGTGGATGATTTGAACAATGATCTTGGATAGTTTATTGGCTAGGGTTTTCGCCATCAATTTGTAAACCACTGTCAAGAGGGTAATAGGGCGATAGATATGAATGTTGATTTTCTCATCTTTTTATAAAGAATAATTAATATTCCTTGGCCCACAAATTCTCCCATTTGCCCAAAAGACTAAATTGCTCGATAAAATTTCATGAGGTCTTGTGAGAGGAAGTCCCATAAGACTTCTCAAAATTCCTTAGGGAGATCATCAATGCCTGGGGTCTTTTCTTCTTCCATTTGCATTAGAGCTGTCCCTATTTCCTCTTTTGAAACAAACATTTCTAATTTTTCATTTTGAGCTTCTGTTAGTGTTTTAATCAATGGTATAAGGAACTCATCTATTTCCTGCATTTTTTTATTCTTTGGGATATTTATAGTTTCTGACTTGAAGAGGTCCTGATAGAAGTCTCTGGCTATCTTCATACATGATGCTGAGGATGTGACCTATGGTACGTTTCTATGAATGGGGTCTTCTATGGCTTCGATAACTGTTCTACAAGAGTTATTTTTTTCCAAAGAAAAAAACCTTGCATCCATCTCCCCTTCCATTTGGTGTTTCCTCAACTTACCTCTAATCCTTATTCCTTGCCACTTATATTTCATTAGGGTCAGCAACTTATTCTCCAGTTCTTTGATTTCTTGGGCTAGAGGTTCTAAAAATTCTATTTCCTTAGATTCATCGTATTCATTCTCCTATTGTTGGAGTTGTTGAATCCTTTGGAGTAAGTGTGTTTCTTTAGAATGTCTTTGTGATGCTAGGAGTTTAGAATATTCGTTGCATTTACGACCTAGAAATGCTTGGCCATTATTGAACCATATTATGTCATCTTGGATGAGATCCCGTTGGTTTCGCCAGAAGGTCCACACATCCTTGAGGTAAAAATAAAGTTGTCGATCTTCAGATGAGATGTATTAAGTTTATAGAATCATTTCCCTTGATCTGTTTTTTTCCTGAATAAAAGGACTGTCACACACATAGCATGATCTAAGCCTGGTAAAGGATTTCGCGGGAAGATCTCATCACACTGTATTGCTCCCTGAAGTGCTTCAGACAGTAGAATGAGATCAATACTAGATTTAGACCCGTGGCTAGATTAACCTTTCCTGAAACAGGAAAAAAGTCTCTGAGTAGGATTAAGTCGTCTATAGGAATCAAAAAGATTGAGGGACCGACATAGATTATTTATAATTATCTCATCTGACTCAATATATGTAGGACATGGGGATGGAATGTGTCATTGATCTAGTTGTCTATTCGGTGCTGCATTGAAATCCCCTACTATTATAACCAGAATCCCTTATGAAAGACGTGGAAGAGATGATTCAAAAAAAAATTGTCTTTCTCCAACATTATTAAACCCATATACACATAGGATACATAACACTTCCAACTCGAGCATTACTAGAACAAAAATTCATCTCCATTCCTCTTTGTTTACCTCTGCGTAAATGGGGTCCGCCCTAGAATGAGGGGGGTGAGGCCGTATTACCTTATGTGTATTGTGATGTCCTTCCATATTCATCAGATGGGTTTCTTGGATACACATCGGGTCAGTCCCTTCCCCCTATGCCTTTTATCTGATCATAGATTGCTTGTTTTTTTTTATGTTGAGTTAAGGCTAATCCATTAACATTCAGCGACCGTAGATCCAAGTCTGCACACCTTTTTAGAGACCTTCATTCCTTATCCTTGTTATATAATGCATCTATTACTTTAATTTCACCCATTATATTTATTCATATTTATTCATCTAATGAGGAAGATATGTGGGAAAATTAGGAGTCTCACGATGCATACAAAGGCTACCAAACCCCCTGAGTCAATACTCCACCAGCTTCCAAAGTATTTTGCCTTAAGAGTTTCACGAGAATAGTTCCCACGTTTGTCTCAGACCAAAAAGTGCTAGATTTGACCTTTAAGAGCTACATTTCCTTAAGAGCTTCCCCCCCCCATCCATCGAAGATCTACCTATTTTGAAGGATCATATCTTAGGGAGACATCTTTTTCCGCTAACTTTTGTGATTCTGAGGTGAGTGTGAACATGGATGTAGCTCCATCAGGTAAATGGTCGTTGATGAATCTGAAGATCTCTTGATGACTTGGGGTTTCACCCTCTTGTACGCCTAAATCCAGAGAGATTGAGAGGATCGAAGAGGAAATGCCAAGAATAGTAATTTCTCCGTACACCGTCCCCGAAGGTTCTGATAACCCCACCTCCCACACATCCCCTTTCCTCCTTACTGGCAGGATTACTATACCCACCTTAGTAGTGGTCATCTCCCTTTGATTCGTCAACAACCTGTATCTTAGTTTCTGCCTCTTACTTGTTAGCTCAGATATCTGCTTAGTGTTAGGTTGGATATTGTGATCCTCATCCGAATTCATAGAAACCTCTTTTACTGATGACACCGGTATTACTGATTCGTAAGTTAGGTCCACTACCTGTCCCTTCTCTTGTGTAGCGGCGACTTCCATCTTGCTTGTCTCCTTTGTTGCTTCCTCAATCTCATTTCTACCCATAGCAGCCCTTTTACTATTGATGAGCATGAATTTCTTTTCACCAGTTACTTCAGAGGTAACTTCTGTAAACTGCACAACCCCTTTATAAACCGTGATAGCCCTTGGATTCTCCTTATCGGGTTCCTTTTTTTTTTTTTTTTTTTTTAAACAAACCCTATCAATGTTAGTGTTGCTGATAAGAGCAGACACCACTAACACCTGGGTAGGAACTCCATCTATTGGTGGGGAGCGTCACCTACAGGAAACCGGGTCCAGCGTCCCTTTTACATAGTCTTTGTTTCTTTATAAAAATATGTAGAGATAAAAATTACCTCTTCAGCCAAACCAGACCGCCAGATACAACTATTAAATCTAGCAAAAAATTATCTCTTGGAAATAGTCTAACAAATAGTCCAACAATGTAGACAATTTTTTCTTGAGATTGCAACCAAAGCCCCAGATATCCAATATATGTTGCATTCATACTTCATTGAGGATATCATTGCGAATCCACCATTGCTAATTCTGACGAGGGGAAGGGATCATGAAAAAATTCTGGAGATGTGAGTGTGGTTCCTGGAGGAAGTGAAAACCAGTCGTTGAAGCTCAAGAGGAAGTCTCGTTTTAAATTTTCCCCCTGTTTTTCCTTCCCCGACCATTTCACTTCTCCCAGGCACCCTCCTTCATTTCCTCCCAGCCAATCTTGATTGAATTTTTGAATACATTCGATTATGTCTTTTTTTTTATGGAGATGTTGTATCTTTGATCATATTACTAACCAATGTGCTCTTATTTCTATTTGTACAAATTGAATAATTAGTTCAGCAAATTTCATACCTTCAAGTCTTACATCTTCTCTTTCATAGACACGCCTCTTGTACCATAATGTCAATAGAATGACTTTTCGACCAAGTTCAAACAAATTCCTTTGAAATTCTGAAAGTTGCATATCCTGTGGTTTCCATTGTCCTAGTAGTATGACTTTCCAACCCCATGGCCAGTCAATTTTTGTCAGTGTTCTCCACACACTGTCCCATCTTCTCCATAATAATACCGTTCCGGGACATTGGATGAATATATGCTCAATTGTTTCTCCGATTCTCTTGTTGGGGAAAACAGATATACATGCTTTACACCATGCAAGCGCCAGCCCTTGTTGCTCTAGATTGGTACGATTGATAAGCCAATCATTTGTTGGAAGACATCGATGAATTATTTGCAATTGTAAAGATGAAAACTTAGCAGGCCGTTTTTTTATTTGATTCAAAAAATTTTATATTTCTGATGCTTTGTATATTTATGTTCAAATGCCTGGACCATCGGTCCCTTATTATAGATGTCACATCTACCATAGGTCTAAGCAAACGATATGTTGCCTTTACTGTTAGAGATTGTAGAGTACGTGGTTTACTTCTTGTACCCATCTGCCATACTCATTCGTCTGGATCAAGTAGTTCTGTAATAGGGCATTTTGGCTGGAAGATTCTCCATCCTGTGGATGCTGAGATGAAAATAACTCTGATTCTGAACATTTCATTGAATGGAAAGAACTCAATCTGATTCTCTGATGCTAAAATGAGTAAATGATTTATTGTTATTTTGAATAAAGCTATTAGAGCTACTTCCTCAAGTAAACTCATGATTTGCCCAACCTTCCAATCTTGTGGATCTTGTGTAATTGTAACAAAATCACCTTTTTGAAACTTTACACCATTTCTCAATTCTCTAATCCATGTTAAAGGGATGGAACTAATTATACGGTCCAAGTTCTGGTCCAATTTGTGGGCATAAGTAACTAGTTTTTTGAGTTGACTTGGATTTTTTCATCTTCTCCTTTGTAAATCCCAAATGTCTTTAACCCGTATGACCCCTTTCTTTATCCATTGGGACCAAAGAGGAGTGAAGCTATTATACACAAAGCTATTAACATCTATAATCCATCTGTTACCAAAATGAGGTTGTCTCAATATTTCCTCAAAATGTGTGGGTTTAGGTTTGTTGGGTAATGGTAATTTCCTCTTCATTTTCAAAAGAGACACCCATAGAGTATCTAGGATAAGGTCTCTACATGTAGCACCTCTTTCCCCTTCATTTCTCAAATGTGCGGAAGGACGAGGGATATGCCAAAATAGGTTTTCTACGGGTTCCTTTTCTGTTTCCCTGTTATCACGTTGTTCACTTAGTGCTTCATTCAAAGGTATTTCATCAGTCATCACTAAGTCTGCAGTGGACAGATTTTGATCCTCCTGATCCTCTTGAGCATCCTTCTTTAAAACATGAATACTGTGAAGTGGGGACTCTGGGGAGGCCTCGACGGCCACTAATTCCATGCATTACCCGCCTGCCAAAAAAAGATGGTACCCCTAAAGCCCCTTAATGGCTGAAAGAACATAGTAGCAGAACACAGGGCTTCCGAAGTTCGTTCCAGCACAGAAGTTGACACGTCACACCACTCCTTGGGAGACATGCTGCTGGAGCAGCACGCAATTCTCAATGTTGCGCTGTAGCTAGAGGTAGGAGAGGTGGGGTTGGGAGATTATCGTCGTACCTGTGAGTCGCAGAGAGCTTACTTGGGCGCCATAGCTGGTTCCTTCGCCGGCAACCTGCAACACATACTTCGTTGATGCTGCATTGTCCACTTGAGTCCTTATCATCACTTTGATGGTCCTTTGGCTCCATTGCATACACCCCTACACCCCCTAACCTATATCAGTCTTACAGATCATGTTGTCATGAGGGCATTATCGACCCCTCTTGCTAGTTTTTCATATCGAGGGGGCAGAGTTATCGGACCCGAATCGCACCAGTTTGCCGCAAGGCCGATTCCTGCCAGGGAAACCTCCAGCCCACCCCCCTCTGCGCCCCCCCTTGCTAATATCATTAGAGTGTATTATTTACCCCTAGTGTCATATGGAGGTCAATCTATAAATTTATGGGTTATGTTATCTACCACGCCCATCAGTCATATATACCTGCTCCCCAGTCTTCTACCCCCCAATCTCGCTGGACATGTAAGAGGATTCCCTCCCCCCGAAAGGTTGTCTACTCTCCTCTACGCCCTCAATCAGCTCCATCAATCTCCCCTCCCTGCAAGGGGAGCAACTGCAACTTCACACGGAACTTTTCCCCCTCTGACGACCGGTGACGGACAGGCACTATGCTAACATTGAAGTACCCTAGCAGAGATGGCACACAAGGATCCCTCTTACCAAACCTTGAACACAACCTCTCCCAAGATATACGAATACTCTGACCAACTAAGCTACCGTGCTTGCTGTCCTTTTTTTTTTTTTTTTTTTTTCTCGGGCTATGATTATTATTGACTCATTCTGGGGCTCCATCATCCCCTGGAGCTGCTAGTATCACCCTTCCCTTCTTAGGAGCACCCTTATCATTTAACCCAGCCCTTATTTCAGCAGCCCCTCTGTTTGATTATTGCCATCTCTGTCCCTGGAAACCCTTTATATCCTATTCCCCTTGACAGTTTGGCTGAACATTCGTTTTTTTTTTGTTTTTTTTTTTCCGAAGAAAAACCCTTGTGATATCCCTCTATCCTGTCGGTGGTAAGAGAACCATCAGAATTGAGGGCTTACCTGTCGGGCTGCTCCATCTATTGGTGGGGAGCGGCACCTACTGGAAACCGGGTCCAGCGTCCCATTGATACATCGTTTCGTATAGATATTTGTTTTTTGTTGTTTCCCGGGGCTGTGTTTATTGTTGACTTATCCTGGGGCTCCGTCGTCCCATGGAGCTGCAAGACTCACCCTTCTCTTTTTAGGAGCACCCCTTATCTATTAACCCAGCCCTTATTTGTGCAGCCCCCCTATTTGACTGATGTTGTGTCTGTGTCTGTCAACCTTTTATGTTCTATTCCCCATGACTATTTGTCTGAGCATTGTTTTACTCAATATATTTGTAATGGTGGCAGAAGGAGGTGTCGTTAGCGAGCCTTGACAGGTAGCACTACACAGCAGTATGAGTTGCTTGCCTACCTGGCAGCCTACATCTAGCTTAATCTTTAGCATCCCATACATTGCCTTTTGACTTCATGACTCTGATGTTGTTGGCTACATCTATGTTTGCTCTCTGCATCTGCTTGTCTACCTGCCCGCCTACATCTTGCTTAACATTCAACATAGTGTACATTTGTCTTTTGTCTTCCTATCTCTGGTGTTGTTGGTTGTCTACATGATGGTTCACTGTGGGTGATAGTATGCTCTGGTCCCATGTGTGCTGTCAGGATTGGTTAGATCGGATCATGATTGTCACATAGTGTTCTGTTTATCTTACATTCGCCCAGCATGTCTTCGTTGTCTCATTCTTTGCTATGAATCCTATCACCATGTCCCGGATCCCTGTATGTAGGCCAGCTCAACCTGCCTGTTGTCCAATCCCCACCCTTGAACTTTAGTGCCTCAGGGTATTGTTTCTATCATTCCTGTGGGTTGTATTGTGTCAAGGTGACCTTTCAGCGTGTCTGTGCATTGCAGTGCTTGAGGTCATGTAACTTCTCGAAGGTCTTGTTCTCTCTCCCATCGTCCACCAGCCATTTCCTTTCTTTTACCAGATCTGTCTGTTCCTTGTCCCTGAGTTCCGTTGTTCAATGGGTGTCTTGGAGAGGTCTGTTCATCCTTCCTTCCCTCCAGCTTTGTCCTTTTGCCCTCTGTCTTGTTCTGTGGTCTTGGAGTTACTGCCACAGATGTCGCCTGGCCAGGTCTTGTGAGTGTCCGATATCTGGACTGAGCAGCGTGACATTCAGTTATCCGGAGTCGAAATTCGGAGAACCGGGTGCGCGGGGGGTTAGTGGGGGTGGGTTTTGTGGTAAAGGGAGTGGCAATGAAGGGTCCAGTGGAGGGGGTTGAGAGGGGAGCGGTGGTGGGGGGTGCAGGGAGCTGAGAGAGGGGTCTTCAGTGGTTGGTGGGGGAGATGGGGGTAGTGAAGGTGGGTCTTCAGTGGG
>BFEA01000410.1:1420637-1431248 GCA_003427395.1 Chara braunii | reverse complement strand
AGAGCAGACGACAAGCACCGATGCCTGCCAAGCACAACATGGGAACAAATATATATATAGATAGATAGATAGAGATAGATAGATGGAGAGAGAGAGAGAGAGAGAGAGAGAGAGAGAGAGAGAGAGAGAGAGAGAGAGAGAGAGAGAGAGAGAGAGAGAGAGATCGGCGAGTGTTGTTGTGCACCACGGCGTAGCCGTGGCGGGGTCCACTTGTATTTCTAATGTTTTTAAGGCGGTATTGCATTTGGGCAGTTGTTTTCCATTTGCGGGATTGTGGGTCCCACAGGTCACCAAGTATAAAAATTCTGTATTTTATCCACCGGAGCCAGTGGGATCCCGTTGCTGCTGTAAACGACTGGTCATTTTGGTCCAATATTTGTGGATTTCCAAACCAAGGTTGGCGCCAAACCTCATGCCATCTAGGCTGAGGTGGAACCTTTGTTGGTCCTATCTCTCTCCATAGCTTGAGGATGGAGGGCCATAGCGGATCATTGGTCTGGTCAGCTTTACTGGCTTGTGCTTGTGAGTGGATGTCCGCTGTTCTTGGGGTTGTCGGAATCGACCATGCGGGGTTCGTTAGCCACTGTAGTGGGTGGACCGGCCGATCCAACGCTGTTGGCGGGGCCAGATTCGACAGTTGGATGTAGGCAAGTAGGGCCCATGGTATATCTTCCGCCATCAATAGATGTATGATGATTTTGAATAGTAGTGCTTTTATTTGGTCTTCTGGGTCAATTATTGTCAGCCCGCCTTTGTTTCTTGGTTGGGCTACTTGGGCCTATGCCACCCGTTTGATGCAGCTCGTAAGCTCATGGTCATTACGCCATAAGTAGGTTGCGGTTGCATTCCTGAGATAGGATAGTTGGTGTGGCGTCAGGGCCGAGAAGGCCATTCGTATCTCTGGGACCACATAGTACCCCCATGAATCAACCTAGTACCCTGCTACCCCCAACCAGTGCAGTTCAGGAGGGCATGTGTTGTTGTTAACGGCATGCCATTTGCTGTTGAAAGAGCATCCGCTTCCACGTAATTTGAGTCAGCCCTTGTCCTCCAGAATAACAGTTAAGATTGGAAGGATACAAGAAGATAAGCATGGCCCATCAGAGCTTGCTGCTATCTGGCGTTCCAACCAGTTTTGTTTGGGTCTCTTCAACTCTCGTCTGTGTCACTGCACTTCTCTGGTCTGCTCCTTGTCGTCCATTTGCTCCATATCTTCCAATGTTTGGGAGGTTGTGGCGTATGGAAATTTTGTCTCTGCTGCTGCTTGAACCCATCCTTGCCTGGCCAGGGCTTGTATTCTGTGTTTGCATAGGGGCAATCCTAAGGAGATAGGAGAGAGGTGGGGGAGGATGGCTCAGGTGCTGTTGGGAGTGGTGGGGGAGGTGGGGATGTTTCAGGCGGGGGCTCTTCCGGCATTGAGGGTGTGGGGGTGGCATTGGTCGTTATATTGGTTGTGGACGATGGTAGTGGGGATGAGGGGGTGGGGGGGGGAAAGGGTGTCTGTGGTGGGGCCCCCTCCGGCAGGGGGGGTGGAGCTAATGGTGATGGTTGTGAAGGGGAACTAGGAAAAAGCCCAGGTTGTTGTAGAAGCCGCATTCCATACATATGATGATTGCAGTCATCAGTCAACCCTTAGTTATCATTTGAATTGTGAGGCTACCTCCCAACCCTCTTCTCATCAATACTCCTAGCTCACCCCTTATCCCCACTATCCTACCTCAGAGTGAATCACTCAGGACTATCATCCTACCATCTTGGAGGGTGACTTGGACCGAATGGCAGGTATAGACACCAACGCTGGGCAGGCTGGCGCCCATGGACAAGTCCGAACTGTCCTAGCTTATTCGGGATGAGCCGGAGCGACTTATATCCCTACCCAGCAAGCCTTGTCGTGCAGGACCTTCGAAATCCAGGCTCAAGCGTTCTTCCACTATCAGGTAGCCCCCTATAGTCAGAGGTTACTATGCTTGCTGTCCTAGGAGCCACCACATCTATGCCAGGCTGGAGGCCTGCTCCGTGGGTGTCAATCTAAGTTATCTAACACCAACCCGGACACACTTCTGATGTTGATGCTCTAACCCACAGAGCTACCGCATTTCGTCATAGGCTGTAGTTTTGCCACAGGTGAAACCCAGGGCTTTGAAAAGTGAGTGTGCGTCCTTTTGGACTGGACAGGATTTCCCGCAGGTTCCCCTCCCCACCTGTAGACCGGAGCAACCACGGGCGGGTGCACTAGCTTCTTCCCCCGAACATAACGCGTATGCTTTGTAAAAGAATACAACGGAATGGGCCTCTCTGTCGTCCTTATGGAATGGAATTGGTTTTGTGATGGGCGCGAAGCGGCGCTAGCACTGGTGCGTTACGCACTCGGTCCTAGCTCCGCCCGCCTTCGGCGGGCCTAGCCGGCGCCGACGGTTCTGGTGTAGAATCATTCGGCGTAGTTTGGCAACTCAACGCTTTCGTGTTGACGAAAGTATGTGGCGATGGCCATAGTAGAGTTGTCAGTGGTTAGAATTTATTTGTGTCCGTCCCTCGGAGCCTGCAACTTTGAACTCAAACTTTTATGAGTTCTCCACTGTCCTAGTCAACTGTCATGCTACGTCTTCCAAGGGCGACTGTTAGTTCGTTGATAGCCATGGAAGCAGTCCATACCCCTCTAGGGGCTCAAGATGCAGGAACTCAAAGAGATAGAGCTCAAGTCTCAAATGATAATGCACTTGAAGAAGAACGAGTGAAGGAGATGGTGAGAGCTTGCTACGAAGATGGGATTCTTCCCGCGAACATTGATGGAGGCATCATGGAAGTAAATGGCAGGGAAGTAACCTTTGTGCTTAACAACACAATCGATGAACTGAAGGTGAGGTGGCTGAAGGCCAGGACGATGATAATGTTTTTTCGCAACGGGGCAAGATTTCTTCCAAGGAGAGTCAAGGAGGATGTTATTCGCGCGTACGAGGATGGCTGGATAAGGGATGACACCTTTGGAGAGAACTTCAAACGAGGCCGAATCAAAGTGGAGTCTCCAAACGTGGCTTCTTATATACCAAGGGCACATGATATCACCGATTGGATATTAAACAAGAAGGCCGACTTCATCCATTTGGGAGGAATCACCTATCGTACGAAATTCAAACCCTTGATGACCAGGGCGGAGCTTCGAGATTGGAGAATGACAACCGACGACAAGATCTTCCGGGTTGTTGCAGTTGGAGTACCATTAGATGAGATGGTTTTCCTACGAGACCACGTGGAAAGAGCAATTGGGAGGATTGTGAAGGCCCACCTCCCAGAGGCTGACGAGACCGATCCAAAATTGGTCAACCTGTGGCTCGACATCGACTCAAGCAGGAAGGAGTTTATGAAGGACAAGGTTGGGATCGAAACCTGCCAGGGAGACTTAATGGAAGTGAAGTTGGCATGTGCAGGCAGCGAATGGTGCACAAGATGCCGCACCTTCTTCCATACGGAAGATACCTGTAGGAGACCTGCAAGGAGAAATCAAGGGGAGCGGGCTCCCAACAACCCACAGGCGTCTACAACTTCTGGAGGAGGAGCACCTCGACCATCGTATCAAGGTCCGCTTCGAGCACCAGGAGTGGCCACTCAACAGGCTTCCAGAGCGGGACCCAGTAGTACGGCGCCACCTGGAGTTCCAGCGGAAACCGTACTTCGGGTCAACCCTACTTTTTCCCCCTTCCCTCGACAGTCGAGTGGAGGTGGAGGAATTTTGCAACCGACTCCGATGAATTCGACTACAAATCTTGCATGGGCATCGCACCTGCAAGGAATCCCACCCCATCCGTATCTTCATCAACAACAAGGCTTCTCTTTTGCAGACCCACTTCTGAATGCAAGTCCATCTGTCGTCAACCTCCATGCCTTTGCCTCTTGGCCCTATGGGCATGGGGGAGCGCTTCACTGCATGAACCAAGGTATGGGAATGGACCCTCAATACCAACAGCCAGCAGCCCCGTTAGGAGGCTCAACCTCTCAAGTTGGCAGCCGTGTCCGGGGAGAATCTCCTGGGAAAGCACGAAGGCTAAGCGAGGGTATGGGAGTTGATATTCAAATTGATGGACCGATGGCTGAAGCCTCACACAGCTCAAATGGCTCTCTTCGATCTGCGTCTCAAACCCCCTCGAGGACCTTAGGTAAATACAAATCCTTTCGAGCCCGAATGGAAGCCCTTTCGAAGGGTCAGAGTAGCGTAGAAGCAAGACTCCTTCCGATTGTTATTTCTGCGGTTAGAGATTCCTTCTAGGTGGTTGCTTGGATAGGATTGGATGGGAACCCTATGATGTTTAACATGTCCTGTCATGAGTCCCCGATGCCCTGTGTTACTGAAAATCTAGCTCAAATATTGTTCCAGGGCAAACTCACTCCTCGGCTCATCGCAGAAGTATCCATGCCTCGTTTTCTTGTTGATGTAGCCGGTAGTCGAGTGAAAATTTTCGCGCCTTTTTTTTATGCTCGCTTCACTATGGGTCGGTTAGAATCCCTGGAGAGAGAAGACCTTCGCCTAATTCCTCTAGCTTGGTTCTTAGACGCAAGGAAATCGGAACTTCGACAAATCAAAATGGTTGTCAATACGTCAGCCGAATTTCTCCACGAATTGAACCCCAAACTGGGTAAGGACAAAAAACTCGACTCGCCGTTTCTTAAACGAGCGTTGCTCGAGCCCTGGCCCCAACTTCGGGCAATCCCGACTGGTTCAGTCCAGATCCAACCGACTGGCTCGCTGCCCATGAATGAGCAGACTTAAGTTAGCTACATGGAACATCCGTGGGTTAGGAGATTCGAACGGCAGGAATAAACAAGACCGCTTAAAGAGATGGATTCACGACTAAAAAATGGATATCATTTGTCTCCAAGAGAGTCGAAGAGACTAAGCTTTCAGAATCAAAGATTGTGGAGCTAGGAGCATGGTGGGATGGACCACAAATTTGGTCCCCAGCCTGTGGTTCAAGGGGAGGTGTTGCTATCTTGATCCACAGGAACCTTGAATCTAAGATTATGGACTTTTGTGCAGATTTATGGGGCCGCTGGTCCTGGGGAAAATTTATGGATGGGAAAGCAAGAGTAGGTGATTGTCTCGATATATGCGTCAACCAACTGCAAAGAACGTGATTTTTTTTCAGTAATCTCCCTTTGGTTATTCCGGATTGTGGGAATTTAATTATCGCAGGCAATTGGAACACCTCCTTGGATAAGAACGAAATAACTAGGGGTAGCAAAGATATTAAAGAGCTAACTGAATTAATGGTTGACTTGGATGTGTCCGAACCTTACAACCAATTGCACCCCGACAATCCAGGTTTCACCTGGACTTCGAACTACAAGGAGGGTAGAGGTACAGTGAGCAGGAGACTGAATTTCTATCTAGTCTCGCCTTCGGTTTGAAATACCACGATTGATATTTTTGAACAGTCGAGTACTCTCTCAGACCATAAACCGGTCCTGCTCTTGCTCGACTGTACCATAACTGAAAGAGGCTCTGGTTATTTTAGGGTCAATACAGAGATCCTAAAAGATCCGGGAATCAATGACTGGATGCACAAATTTTGGGTTGATTGGAAAAAGAATCGTGACTCCTTTGATTCAACTGCTGATTGGTGGGATGCAGGTTCATTGATTTTTTCGAAACATTTGAGTATATTTTCAAGTATTTTGGTGGCTGGTAGGAATAAACGAGAGATTAACTAAAAAAGTGGAATATGCTGAATCTCGAATGAACCTCCACCCTATCTTTAACCTTGTGTGGAGTCCAATTAGGGCAAAGTACATGGCAGAGTGGGATGCCTACCAACAAGAACGGTCGGAAGTTTGGGCTGAGCGGCTGAAAATCAAAAGAGTTGCGGTTTACGACCACATGACTAGAGAAACGTTTCAAAAGTTGACACCCAAGCGAATGACTCAATCAATGAGCTCACTGTCCCATCCCTTTAATCACGACCTCCCAGTTGCACAGGACCGAGACACTATGTATTATCAAGATATTTTAACCATCAGGCGCCCAAACAAAGATATAACATAGGATCTCTTATAGGGATCAAACCATTGGTCTGCGTACATAGCTAGACTTTCTACACAGGGAAGGCTAGATATGGACCGACTAGTTATTGAGGAGGAAGCTTGGGAAACATTACACTCGATGACACATGGTAAAGCCCCTGGGGACGATGGGCTCCCAGTGGAGCTGTATGTAATCATCTGGGATGATATCAAGAGAGAATTAGTCGAGATCTACAATCAGGTTCTGATAGGTAAAAATATGTCGAAAGGTATGAGGAATGGGATCATTTCCTTTCTCTACGAAAAATGCGACCGCTCTGAGATTCGGAACTGCCGTCCGATCTTAGTTTTAAATGTATCATATAAACTATTAGCTAAGCTACTCGCACGTCGTCTGGGTCGGCAACTGCCATCTTTAATTAAATAGGATCAAGCATCCTTTGTACAAGGCCGATCCATTTTTGACAATATTGGTACAACAGTAAAAGCATTGGAAGTTGTGGAAAGAACAAAGACCAATATCTTGGTATTAATGCTTGATTTAGAGAAAACTTACGACCGAGTTAATTGGACATATGTTCTCACCACCCTGTGTCATGTAGGCTTTGGGGGGAACATGTGTAACTGGGTGGTGGCCCTCTACTCCCTATCTACTGTTGCGGTAATGGTCAATGACAACCTTTCAGAAACCTTTCCACTGTCTAGATCTCTAAGGCAGGGATGTCCCCTTGCCCCTCTCTTATTTGTGATACAAATGGAGAACCTATTATGCAATATCAGAATGCGCCCTCAGATCATTGGTCTCAAGACAGGCTCTGGACAATGCAAAGTCAAGGCTCTAGCGGACGACTTATTTGCTATTTCTGAAAATTCGACTATCTCAATGACTGCATTGAAGGGATACCTTGACGAATACTCGGAGTTGTCGGAAGACTAGGCCAAATCAGTGTTCTTCCTCCCTGATCCCCACCTACCAAAGACAAATTGGGGGATGAAAAAAATTACCGCGGGCAACTCAGAACGCGTCTTAGGGGTTCAAGTAGCCTTGCTCTCCTGCACAGTAGATCAGGAAAGTATTTTGCTGCAACGCATGACCCAAAGAGTCTCCACCTGGGGCAAAGCCCCATACCTGTCCCTCTATGGGCGTGTTTTGGTCGTAAATAGGGCTCTATTCGCCCTACTGTGGTTTGTAGCTGCAATCCGCCCTTTGGGGAAAAACTTGTGCTCCTTAATTCGTCAACGTATGGAAGCCCTTTGCTAGGGAGGATGAAGGTTTTTTATCCAAAGTCGCATGAGAACTACTGTGTTGCCCCATGGGCCTAATTGATCCACACTGAAAGAGTGTAGCAATGCTAGTTCGATGGATAGTCATGGCAATAAGCGCCGAGGAAGAAGCACACTGGATTTCTCTAGCATAAACTATTCTGTCATTGGAATGGAACTTACTCAGACCATCTGATGTTTGGACTTGTCTACTTATTCCTTCCTTTTTTAACAGAAACGTGAAGTCTGATTTCTGGGCAGCAATCGTTTCTGCTTGGAAAAAGTTGATGCCCAATGCATGGCTCCATCCCACTACCAAAACGGAAGTCCTGCTGCAACCACTGTTTGAAAATCCGCATATCCGCCGCTCTGATGGTACGTGAAAAATGGATAGAAAGGGGCGTTATGAGAACAGGGGATTTGTGAAATGAACGGGAGAACCAATGGCTGTCTCCCGCGGCCTTGAAGGAAACGCTTGGCTCGGTTTGGTTTGTTGAGGAAAGACTAAGTGATCTCATAGAAGCGATCCCAGAGCAATGGAAACATATTCTCAGTCCAAAGGGTGTGGACCCCCCAGGCACCTGGTACATCAGTCGGCCATCGGAACCTACTCCAGTTTGCTGGAAACTGCATTGATGCCCACGGTAAAAGGTCCTTCCAGTGTTGGAAAGGCAGCGATGTCGACTCATCCACTTTAGTACAACAGGATGGACCCTCACACCCACCGTTAACAGTCGAACTAACTCAAGTTCGAGTTTGGGAAGATTGCGATGAAGAAGGAAACTGACAATGTAAACTCTTCGCAGGAGGAATGGCAATATCAGACCTTAAACTGGACCCAAAATGTGGGGTTGGAGAGGGGAAGGGATTGGCATGCGGGATAAGCCACTGGTATGTTACTCGGTTTCACAAGGGTATTTGGCACAGGCTTCCCCACGAACACCTAGATCTGCTGCAGTGGCTAGATGGATGCAAGTTTTAGATGTCAATCCTGAGCAGATTGAAAAGAAGTTGGTCCATTGTTGGAGCCAATTGAAGATTGCCCCATACCCCAGACTGTCTGCAAACCTTTGGTTGCTCTCTCTCCTGGCCACTCCATCTGCAGTAAACCTGTTCCAAAGAGGAATGAAGATCTATTTGACGTGCAAACGATGTAACTGGGCCTATGAGTCGACCATTCACCTGTGGTATGATTGTCCTGCATCAAAGAGGTTATGGGATTGGTGGGAATCCCTTTGGGCTTGCACGGCAGAAGGAAACCTGGTATGGGACAGAGTTTGGGTACTCTTGGGGGGAATTCCGGAACACATGGATCCAAAAAAGGGCTGGGGCTACATGGCCCAAGCAGCCAGAACCGTGGGCTGTAATGTTATTTGGAAAGAGAGGAACCTACGGATTTTTGAGGACCGAGAAATAACCAATAAGGAAATCAGGGCCTTATTCAAATCCTCACTGAGGAGGATCATCCAGGTGGACTGGAGAAGAAAGCGCCAAGGATCCTGGTTTGGTGAAACTTGGGGGTTAGGCGGGAAACTGGTGAAATCAGAGGAAGGGAAACTGATCTTCGACAAGTGGGTTTGGGAATGAGTGGGGACTACGAACCTGGTACTCGGTTCTGTTGATCCACAGTAGGACGGCAGTTGGATAGTGGAGAGGAGGGAGTACACACTGGCTCTGTGGTCCATTTCGGTCCACCCGTCCTATTAGACGGTTGGTTTGGAGTAGTTAGATATAGGTAGGGTAGGAAGTTTTTCTCTGTTTTTCATTTTTTCTTTATCTCTTTTGGTTTGCTAGGCTTTTTAGGCCTGAGGCTTATTTTGTGTGGAGAGTGAGGTTTCAGGACAGCGGCCTAGATTTGGTCAAATTCTGTTCCTAGAGTATCCTCTGACTCTCACTTGTGCTGTTGTATTCAGGGAGCAAAATTGCTCGTAAGCTAAACTGGCTGAGGCTGCCAGGATAACTCCGGGTTGAATTGTGAGGTTCCCGGCCTCGATTTGATCTTGGTAATAAATTGATTCCTTGAAAGAAAAAAAAAGCAACAACGCATAGGGTGCGTTCTGTTCGAAAAGAACGCACATCTGTCCAATTCGAATAAACCTAATTTTTTGGGGATACGACGCATATGCGTTCGATTCGAATTTCTGATGTTGTTTTTAGGGAATTGTTTGAAATTTTTGAAGAGGTAGCTGTCATAGGACTAACCAGCCCAGGTAAATTCAATTTGTGTCTAATCTGACAACGGTGGCCTTTTCAGCCCAGGGTGGCCTGATAGCCTTAGGGTTCCTCCACTACTAATACTACTACCCAAAAAAAAAAAAAAAAAGAATCCCCCACTACACCGCTGCTGTGTTTTGTTAGATTTTTCAAAAAAAAGAGCATGGCACCTGCGCAAGGATGATAGGCACAAATATCCAGCGGCCTAGCTCAGGGCCGTGGTCCCACTAGCAAAGAGGATCGGATCGAATGCCTGAGTGTGGACGAGTTTATGGAGATGTGCTGGAAATCGTGATTGAACTGCTTTTCTGCATCTGTGCGTAAAACACATCCAGATTCAGGAGCTCGATCCTATCCTTTTTGCTAGTGGGACCCCGGCCCAGATGATAGGCACAAATCGAGAATGAAACAGGGAGTGCCAAGAGGATGATAGGCACAAATCGAGAAGAAAAAGGGAGCGTGCCAATCATTGACCAAAATATCTTGAAAAAAAACAGATGTTGAGTGCCGATCTTTGCGGGAAAAACATTTAAACGAATGAAACAAAATTCCTTGGTGGACCGAAAAGTGTTGGCGGCAAAAAAGCATGTTTGTCTCCCGCCTGCTGCAAGTAGGTTCAAATTGCTCTCTTCTCTCTCTCTCTCTCTCTCTCTCTTTTGGATGTGTAGTGACCGCGATTACAGTGACAATCAATACGCCCGATTCTGTATTGGAACGGCATCAAGTGACATGGAAAGCCTCTCTCTCTCTCTCTCTCTCTCTCTCTCTCTCTCTCTCTCTCTCTCACACACACACACACACACACACACACACACACACGGAGTGTTCACGTGTGTCAGACAACACAAAATCAAAGCTATGCGCGCAGCCTGAGGCAGAACATCTTCCAGGCTTCAAACAAGATTGCTTGAACCAGTTTTTGAAAAACACAAACAAACTCGTTGACAAGCACTTGTTTTTTTTTTTCTTGCATCATACTTCTGTCTACTAAGGCAGCTAGTACACCTGGATTGTTCCTGATTCCATATAGGCTTTGTTTGTCAAAAAGAGAGTTATGTTCGCTTCTCGTCTGGTCGTTACTTTTATTTCGCTTTTTCGCAATCTTGAGCATCTTGCTCAATT
>BFEA01000410.1:1343816-1365194 GCA_003427395.1 Chara braunii | reverse complement strand
GGGAAGAACTGGAGGCGTACGGTATAAATACCTAGATGATGGTTGGAAAGATTACCTGAGCAGAGAGGCAGAAGGGTGATCGCGACTTGTTGTTGCCGCATGCCATGGGCAGGATGTGTATTATGTGAGAGTAAAGCCTCGCACGTATTGTCCAAATCGCAAGTGTTCTCTCTCTCTCTCTCTCTCTCTCTCTCTCTCTCTCTCGCGCGCGCGCGCGCGCGCGCGCGCTCGCACGAGTGATGTCTCCTATGGCGGCAACAATGGTTGCCTTCTCCTCTCTCCTCATAGCACAGCATCTGGCTAGCGCCCACGAAACAGACTGGCGCCAGCGTCCACCTCTCAAGTCTCACGTGCCGCATCGAAGCCACAAGCAACTCGCAAGACTGAATGTCCAAGCAGTGGCGAGGTCAACTCTGTGTAGTGTTGACTCTGCGTTGTCCGGGGTCAGCTTCTGTCTATGTGAGTCCCCAGATCGTTTGAATGTTGATGGCTCAGATGCAATTTGTCCCAGTTTGGGTCTGGACTCCTTGAGGCCTGAATCTTCCGGAACATGCAAACCACTGTTAGATTATTCCAGATCGACGGCCAAGAAATCTTATGTGTTGACTTTGACTTCTCGGATTTGGGTCAGGGTCCAAGAATTGACTGTTGACATTTCGGTCAATTGTCAGTCTGGACCTCTTCCTAGGGCCTGTTTGACCTTTTTCAAGGCCTGACCGTTGTTCTGAGGGCACGGTCAGATCCCAGCGGCTCAATTTTGGCACACGAGTTACAATATTCAATCCTGCCTGATTTCGAGTTCCACTGCAGAAATTCAATGATTTCAGGCTTAAATTCTTAAACCTCTCTCGTATGAAGAGGTGATATCAGGAGTGGTAGGTAAGAGTTCTCTTCTACTAAACCAGCGAGCTTCAGACGACGGTTGGTTTGGAAAATTTACCTCGTATTGCTTCTGAGGTCTTCCTCTACCACATGTGGAGAAGAACCTGTGTTCAATTATTCTCTCTACCTGGTATCCACCATTGATTAAAGGAGGAAATGAAGACATTCTACTTGAAAATTCATGTCCTTCAGTGTAGGGTACCAACTTAGAGGCATGGAGGACTGGGTAAGTCCTTAGATGAGGGGGTGTATCAATGCGGTAGGAAGGTCCACCGGTATCGCCTATCACTTTGAGAACCTCCTAGGGTTCGTAATAGAAAGGTAGCAATTTTTGCGAGACGTTTTCTTTAAGTGATAATTAATTGGATTTAACCCATACCATGTCTCCGTCTTTGAACTGCGCAGGCCTTCGGTGTTTATTTGCCGGTTCAATCATTTGTTGTTGGGATTTTCTTATGTTCTCTTTCACCTTGTCAATGTCTTGCTCATACAGAACTACAAATTCTCAGGTTCCTGGGAACAACCTTTGGATTTGCGCTCTCGTTAGAGAGTCGATTGGTCTCAGAGGTTGCCAATATTTGTGCAGTGAATTGAGTGTTCCCCCTGTAAAAGTATGTACACTGTTGTTGTATGCACTTGCAATCTTGGGGTAGATTATCATCCCAATCAAATTGGCTAGGACGCATATACATACGTACGAGTTGTTGACACAACTTGCTCATTTGTTCATTTTCACCATTGGTCTCAGGATGTCGTCCTGATGACATAGTCAACCTGGTGCCATAGACTTCCATCAATGTTTGACATTGCTCCTAAGTGAATCTCGCATCTTTATCAGACACAATGGTTGTAAGGAATCTATACTCAGAAACCCATCGCATCTGAAACTTTTGAATGACAAGTTTTGTTCTTACTTCAGCGGGCAAGGGTATAAACATTGAGTACTTGGAGAATCGGTCCACAGTTACCATGACCTGACTATTTCCATTTCGACCCTTAAGTAGGCTCATGAAGTCGATGGAAATGAACTCACCTGATCTTTCAGGGATTGGTAGTGGTCTCAATTGTCCCAATGGATTCTCGTGGGATGGCTTGTTGCGTTGGCGCACAAAGCAAGTTCTCACATACGTTAATGTGCCATTTTTCATTCCTCGCCAAACAAAGTGTTCTCGGACATTGGCAAAAGTTTTTTTTAACCCGAAGTGTCCCTTTGTGTCATGACACTCACCAAGAATTAGACTCTTTGTAGGTTCATTATGGGGAACACAAATTCTTTGTTCATTTTCATCAATGAAGAAGAATATTATGTTTGCCATTCGGTAGTCAGGGAATCGCTCAGGATTAGATTTCAGATTATCTATAATAGGTTGCCAGGTTTAGTCAGTTTTCAATGTCTAAGTAGGTGACAATTGTTCCAAAGAAGTCTCTGCGTGAGAGAGCGTCAGCTACCACATTGTACCTACCCTTTATGCTATTCAACTCAAAATCATAAGTATTAATGATAGCCGACCATCTGACAAGCTTGTCAGTAAGACGAGGTTGCGTCTTAAGCCACTTCAAAGTCTTGTGGTCTGAATAAACATGGAAGTGTCTACCTAGGAGGTAGTTCTTCCAGGTCAATAGAGCATGCAATAGTGCAAACAATTCTCTCTCATAGGGTAAGTTTGCTATCTTGTCTGAAGGTAGTCGACATGACATAAACTCAAAATTGGTCGATAACCCTTCCCATCATTTTGCTGCAATACCCCAATCCAATACTGACTTGCGTCAGTGGTCACAACAAAAAGGCAAGGATGGGTTTGCAATTTTCAGAACAGGTTAGTAAGTTAGCGCATATTTTAACTTTCTAAATGCGGACTCACAGTCTTTATCCCAAAGCCAAATGATTTCTTTCTTATGAGTCGCCTTATTAGGGTAGCTATGGAGGAGAGGTTCATAATGAACTTACTATAATAGTTGGTCAGTCCAAGAAAGGAGCATAAGTCAATTAAAGTTTTTGGCTTAGGCCATTCTCTTATAGCAGCAATATTTTTTTCCTCTGGTGTCAACCCATCTTCATTCACAATATCTCTTAGGTATAAAACTTCAAACTTTGCGAATTCAGACTTCGTAGGATTTAGATCGAAGTTTCCTTCTCTCGGTTTTCGTAGGACCAAACGTGGATGTTTTCCATGGTCTTCCAATGTCTTGCTGAGGACCAGGATGCCATCATTTTGCAAGGCCTTGTATTTATCAAGTAGTTTTTCAATGGAAGGAGGGTAGGAGGAGGAAGATTACCGACAATCTTGACTAATCCCATCATCACCTCTTGTGCCAACTTCTTCTTCACAACCATTCGATCGAAATGCAGGCAGACTCATGCAACAGAAAGACAATGTAGAGTCCAAACGTTATTTGTGATACAATTTGATTGATTTCAATTCATTATTTTCATTCTTAATTTTCACAGTTTCTCTCTATATTTGACCTCAGGGTCTACTTCCTCATGCCAATCCATTTCCAAGTTCAAATCAAATGGCATATTTTTTTCAATCAAGTTTATCTTCATCGGTCTTTAAGTAACACTTCACGTTGTCCACGTAGTGGGAAATTGTGATGGTACTCTGATCCGCTAATACAGGTACAATAGGTTTTGCTAACTTCTTCACTCGCATACCCAAGTGCATTTTTTTTACAGCGCCTTCGGATATGTAGGATCTAGTCGATCCCGGGTCTAACAAAGCACCCGCATGTATCCTTGCAATCTCTATATCTACAAGCATCAACTCACCCTTAGACTTTGCCTTCTTAGCTCATGAGGTTCATAGGTTAATGAGCTCAGTGCCAAGCTCATCAAGGGTCTCACTCAAAGGAACTCTACACATCAAAGGTCCACGACGATTTGAGTGAGGGGCCAAGGAAGAGGCATCCTCTGCCATAGAAGTTGGAGGGTGGAAAGGGGTTTCTGGGGTTTCTGGCGCCGGTGATCTGCTCAGTAGGAGCAGATGGTATTCCTACTGGGTGCTCCCTGTTGGGTTACGAATCAGAGGGCACCATGCTATAATATGCCCTGCAGTGCCGCACTTCAGGCACTGATGGTTATCCATCATCTCCTGCCATTTGTCCTGGGAAATGCCCATTTTCTCCCATGGCCTCCCATCACCATGCCAGGATGAGCTACAAAGGAACGCGGCCTCCTCCTATATCCATTTCCATTTACGTTGTTGTTGCCACCCTTGCAGACAACTGCGGCGGTGACATCACCATTTCCTAATTCCTCCCCCTCACTTACATGTCCCTCGCTTCCTTCGAGGGGCCACCTTTATATGGTCTCATTGTCGAAAATGACAAGGGTGTGGTCTTGTCGTTTTTACCTCCATAGGATCCGTTTCTCTTATCCATTCCCTTGCCCTGTGAGGGAGTATATCCTCATGTTGAAGTCGCAAACCTGGGGCAGAATGGAAAGCTCTTTAAGGTCGAGATTTTTGGAAGATGGAATGAAGGCCCAGTGTTGTGGAACCCCTACGCAAGCAGCTTGTAACGCGTCGGCGCAAAGGGAATTTAGTGGCATACAGAACCAAGTGGGGATATTTGAAGAAAGGATGGCGTGACTGGAGGAAGCCAGGAGAGGCAAGCGGAAAGTTTATGAAGGAACGCCAAACGAGCCGACTGGTCAGAGTGGAAACAAGATAAATAATGATGATCGAGATTCTCTCCATCACACGAAGGCTCACAAAAGTCAGACTGGCGTTCATGACGAAGAAAAAGAGAAGAAAATGGATGAGGTAAAGGAGGAGCATAAACCTTCTAAACTGACAAAGGCTCGGCGAAAGGCGAGAAACCTGGCCCAGGAAGGTCAAGGTACTGGAAAGGGGCAGTGTTCACGACAAGTGACTACTGCTCCGAAAGGGCTAGGAAGCAGATTGTTACCAATTTAACCCCCTCCGGTTGAGCAAGTACTATATAGGTGGTGGCCATTATGCAATCTAATGGGGCCATGATCGATGTGTGTGCCTTGAACTCTATGCGGTCAGGGCCCCATGAGCTAATATGGACCTCGCGTCGACCCGCTGATGAGCATAATGTTTCCTGGACCTCCAGCAAATCAAGCCCAATGTGTGGGGTCGCCCCATCCACTGGCACAACAACTATCATAAGGCAGCGAGGTCAGTGGAGGAGGCCGAGAGCAAGACATTAGAGGAGACCGCAGTAATGGTAGTCGTAGCACTCAGTGGAAGCGGCAGGCGAGGCAGTGGAGGTCGCGATGGGCGCCGGCGAAACCATAAGTGGAAGTCAGAGTGAAAAGGAACGTAATGACAGTGGTCGTGGTGGTAATCAGGGTAAGCAGAGTAACCAAGGCTATGGAAAGGAGTGGATGAGGCGATAGGTGATCGTAGAGGTGATAAAATGACATAGTTAGTAAGCATATTGCAGTACGGGGATCGATTGACCCTGATCTTTATGTTTAGGGAGTTCCAGTCAGAGGGTTTGTTTTAAGCGATTTGGGTTTGTTTTTAATAAGTTCAATTGTATATACGCTGACATAGAGGTTGAGATAGCGAGCAGACTGTTTGTGTGACCCCAACTCCATGTTGGTTGATAGGATCTTAGTTGTACATTGTGCGAGATAGAGTAGATATATATTCTACGGTGTGTGTGTTTATGTTGGATAATGAGAGTTTATAGGTTTACTTAGGAATCTGCCTTTTCCGATCCTGATGTTTATTCCAGGTTAGAGGGTAGAGTGGCTAGAGCGTGATTATGGTATAAGCGTGAGCCTCGCATGAGTGTGGGTCGCTGAGGGTAAGAGTCGGATGAGGGTATGGCTTAGAGTGTAGACTTGAGTGCATTGAGTGATCATGTTAAGGATGTGATCTTATTAGGAGCACTGGCCTGACTCTGATTGTGACACCTGTCCCCTTTAGACATGTACATTCTTTTGAAAATGTCGTTCTGAGATTTGAGGCGACGTGATTGTATTTTGATAATAATGATTATTTTTAATCATACCACCCCGAGAGATGAGGGTGTACCCGCCCATACGTCTATATATATAAGATACATTAAAATTGGTGGGTTAACACTTTGGTGATATTATGACCTCGTGGGTCAGTGTGAGAGTTTTCCTCTTAGGCCGTGTTGTGATATGGGAGAGTGATATGCACAACATTTTGACTCGAGGTCGCCTTAAGCATTTGATTGATTGAGGTCTGTTGTGCTTTGTTTTACTTGTTGAATACTTGGATACATTTTGTGTTTACTGTGTTTCTTCTTAGTTGAGGGGTGTGATTTGATTGTGACTATTTTTGTTGACTTTGGTCATTGAGGCCATAACATTTGTCTGACACCTTATGATATTGTGACTACCTGATTCCATTTCGGATTGAGATTGTTTAACTCTTAACGCATATATGTGACTTGAGACTGCGTTGTTATTTTTTTTTTTTAGTCGGGATATCCCCACTCTGAGTATATTGAAGGTTTGGGACTATCCTTTTTTGTATGGTTATCACAGTCACTCTCACATGTGTGGACTTATTCAGATGTATGATGATTTTTGTGTGAGAGATGCACATGATGCATTTCGTGTGTTTTATAAATGTGAAATGTGCAAATTGTTTACTATTTTATAGACTTGCACAGTCTGTCGTACAAAGAGACAGGAGACTCAAGTATAAGAAGGGGAAGTGCAGTTCGTTTTGGTGAAATGGTGTGAAAATCTCAAAGGATTTATGAGTTTTTTTAGACTCAAAGCTTGTTCATGCCGAATGTTATTTTTTTTAGTTGAGTTGTGAGGAGGACCCATAAGTTGGTTTCTCAATGATGAGGGTTTACTATGGTTGACTCCCCTCCGAGTGGGATTTGGTTACGTGGTTTTATGGTTAACGCCCCTTCAAGTGGAAGGTAGTTAATATTTCCTTTGGACTCATCTTCACGTAGAAGATGTTTTCAAGACGGAGGGTGGCTAAAATAATTATATGGTCGACTCTCCTTCAAGTGGAAAGTAGCTAAAACATTGAAAATGGCATGAAAAACAGTCTTAATGATAAAGTCTGACGAGAAGGGAAAAAAAAAAGGTTATTTATTGGTGAAATTTTGGAATGTCACAAATATGATGAAATGTTTTAGAAATAATATTTAAGATGTGTGGTCTACTGTACTCTGATTAAGTGGGAGAGCACGACCCTGTGGATCTAACGGTGAATTTTGTTTTTTTGGAAAGGACACTATGCCCTCTATGTTGTTCCATAGAGAGATGGTAAATGCGTTTGAGTCGAGCAGACCTCTGCGTAGTGCCGCAGTAGGCCTTAATTTATTGCGACACATCGTTCGACCACTATGATGCTAATTTTAAGACATGCGCGATGATGCTCAGCTAAAGAGTAGTTTTTTAGCATCACTAGGAGGACCCACGTTTCACCAAAGGGTAAGGTTTGACAATTTAACCGCCTCAGAGAGTTTCTCCCTCGGGATGTTGGAGGGATAAAAGTCGAATCTGTCGTTTTTTTTTTAGTCTTGATAGAAGTTTTATCAGGAAACGTTGTCTATCATTGGAAAACTAATGAGGGCACCGTCGCTAAATAACAATGCGGCGGACCGTAGATCTGGATCGAATAATTAGACCATAGTGGGTCAAGATGAAGACATGATCCTTCTGTACTAGACTATAAGAGAGATTTGTTATTATAATTTATATTTTTATTGATATTTTGTGAAAAACGCGATAATGTTTTATAAAGGTATCGGTTAGGGTCCGTGTCCTAAGTTATGATCCCGTACGCGGGACGATGACTGAACAAGACACTAAACGATGAACACACGTTGTCTAAAACAAAAGGGAGAGGACTATTGGGAGTCTTATAACTGCTCGAACTTTATGTTGTAGTACGCAGTCGGTATACCAGTGTCCGATGTCAGGACGAAGGAGATCCATGTTAAACTTCTGGTAACATATAAGTCATGTCTGACACTGATCGATAAAACCGTCGAACCATAGTCACTCGGCCAATCGGATTGGATCTTAATATGCTCTGGTAAGCTGACGGTGCGAATACCCTTACAAAGGATTTCGCTCTGGTTTTTGCAAGTGACAAAAAAAAAAGTTTTGACTTGAAATTTGAGTACACCACGCTGTTGAGCGCATCGGTCTCACACGGGGGACCCTGCCGGCCGCGTTACGCAGGATTGTGCAGGACTTATCGCGAAGAGCGTTCTGCCGCTCCGGCCAAGTGCGCCAGCCGTACCTCTCGCGAGTCCCTACGACAGGACAGAGTCACGCGAGACACCTCTACCTCCACCTGCGGGAGTTGTCACCATCCCTTAGGTGGGCGTATCCCTGCCGAGCTACTGAACCACATGCTAAGAGTTTATTAAATGACCATCCAATTGAAGTTCGGATAAAAATAGAACAAAACAACACAAAACACAGGCTAAAGTCTTTAGGTTGAGTAGCAAGAGTGGATTAGAGTTGAGCCGGAAACCGATCTATTATCAAAAGATAACAGAAGTTGATCTTTGTAGAATCAGCTTGAACTAACCAAGTCTTGAATCAATCTGAATAAAGATGACCTGCAATGCAGCACAGGTCAGTACCGAAGCCATGCTTGAGTGATTAAGAAATGATCCTACCTTTCTAACTAACCTATGATATTTATCTAAAAATACAGGAAATTTCGGCAGCATATCCCCTAAACAGAATGGATTGTCAGATCTTTCCTAGCTGAAAATACTCTAACTCTCTAAATTCTGCAAACTTTCGGCAGCGCTTCCCGGAGGAAAAAGTGTTTTCCCAGAATTTCTATAAGTCAAAAAATAACTAACTCTTTCGGATTTGTAGAAATTGCGGCAGCGCTTCCCGTAGGAAAAGTGGATTCCCGGAGGAAAAAGTGCTTTCCCAGAATTTATATAAGTCCAAAAATGACTAACTCTTTCGGATTTGTATAAATTTCGGCAGCGCTTCCCGTAGGAAAAGTGGGTTACCAAGATTTATACAAAGCTGAAAACAAAAATGCAAGACAAAACTATACCTGGGACTAACTTCTGACACCTGCTTGATAACTTAGGCTCAACATTGGTCTGCATGCCCTCCGAATGAGGCCATGAGCCAATGCTAATCCTAACCCCCAGCAGAGTCAGTCATAATCTCATCCCAAACTTCCCTCTCATGATTCATCTTCCCTTCCTATGGCTGCAGCACTCGACGAGCATCTACAGCAACTACTCTATCAAAAGAGAATACCCCAGAGATGACCCTCAAAAACATGCATAGGTGAGTGCAACAACATCTCTCACCAATCCTCAGGTTCTTTTCCAGATCACATAGTTCGTTCAAAAACCCTCATTATTCCCTTTTTACCCTTCATTACATAGGACATAGGATCAACCAACCCAACTTATGGATGCGACTGACCTGCCAGTTCATATGGCTAGGCCACACCAACTTATGGTGCCCTAGTCTAGTAGCAAAAATATACGTAGGGCATAAGACCAAATCATACCAACTTATGGTGTGATAAGTTTTTGTTTAGACGACTGACATAAGGCGTATGACCGGACCGCACCACCATATGGCAAGGCTGATCAGCCTGAATGTTCGGCATAAACAAAAAACTGAACCACCTCAACTTATGAGGGGTCCAGCCTCTGCCTAAACAAACGACGAAAGGCATGTGATCAGAACACAACAACTTATGTTTTGCCCTGGCCAGCCTAAACACTGACATATAACTTAAAACTAGACTACTCAACTTATGAGTAGTCTAGCCTTGCCTAAACAATAACACGCGCGTGTGGCCGAACAGCCCGCAACTTATGCGTTCGCCCGGCCTCCGCAACACAACTACATCCAATAGGTAGAATCACAATCAAATTTTGTCTTCAGGCGAGTGGTCAGGTTACCCCAACTTATGAGGATCCCCACCCAAACGTTGGTTATGTGTAGAAAAAGGAAATATCCAAACTTTATATACCTCTCTGTTTTCGTGTTATCAAGGGCATAGGACCAACTACCCAACTTATGGATGAGTCAGCCTGCCCAAAGTTACCACACAATTTTGTATCGTTCATCTTCCTTCCCTCTGCCTTGTCTGCTACCGGCTTATATGGCTGGATCTCCCAACTTATGGCGTCCAGCCTACCATAATTATACATAATAAATAGAGTATCAAAATTGTATACTCCGATTCTCTTTGTGACGGCGGCTCATGACTTGACCACACCAACTTATGGTGTGAATAGTCGCCTGAAACAGTAAAGCATAAGACTGAGTCACACCAACTTATGGTGTGGTCAGCTTCTGCCTAAACAATCGACGTAAGGCGTATGACCGGGTCCCACCAACTTATGGTGAGACTGGCCAGCCTAAACTTTCGGCATACCCAAAAAACTGGACCACCTCAACTTATGAGGAACCCAACCTTTGCCTAAACAAACGACGAAAGGCATATGACCAGACACAACAACTTATGTTGTGCCTGGTCAGCCTATACAATTACATATGGCGTAGAGCCAGGCTACCCAACTTATGAGTAGTCTAGCCCAGCCTAGACATAATCACATGTGCGAAGAACTGAACAACCCGCAACTTATGAGTTCGCCCATGTTGCATTACAGTTCTGTGTTGTCTGAACTCACACTGATAATCTGAATTACATCAATACATACTTGTCAGTTTACTTTGCAAATCAATGTCATGAATTCAAACAAGTAAAGAAGAACAGTTATCTTTTCAAGTCATACTTACAGTCAGGTCAATAGCAATAGGATAATATAGTTTAGTGATAGGATCACACGCGTAAATCGAGGGTTGTACCTGAGTGTTCCCTGCCTCCAGAACCCCGCCTGGGCTCCGACAGAGCTCCCGCAATCGGTGGGGCGAACCTCCCACAGAGGCCTTGGCGCGGTCCTACAGGTTTCAATCCCGCCTGCCGCCTTCCTCTCGTAACCTCAGACCAGATTTAGAGGAAGGAGGTAAGAAGAGTAGACTCTTAGGGTTCAGGAGGGGTGCGCTCAATCTCACTGGAGAGGGCCTTGTTTCCTTGATGCGCCTGAGGGCCCCGCAATGATGGTCAATAAAACGCAGCAGAGGTAGCTGAGTCTTGATCAGAGGCAGCATCCCGGCCCCCTGGCTACCCTCCAAGTCACTGCGATAGCCCCTATGCAGTGTCTGTTAACTCCCGTGAGCCCACAGTCGTACGCAACTAGTGCACGACAGGGTGTATTGCGAGAACCATCAATGGAAGTACCGCAGTAGTCCGGTGCCTAGCAAGGTGGCCCCGCAACAGTCTCTCAAAGGCACAGCAACCCACAGTCCGTGTGTTCTGGCAGCCTGACCAACAGCAGCTCAGTCATCCGCATGGTCCGTGACCCGAAGCACACCCGTCAGTATTGTAGTTGCAGCAGGCCCCCCCCGAACCTGGACGCACAAGCTTAACCCGCCGCGACAGCGTGGAGACAGCGATAGCTGTTCAGCCACACAGTCTCAGCAGCAGTAACTATTTGCCGTGACAGCAACCCGCTAGACCCCCGGAGTAGTAGCACAACCACCCCCGTGCTCTATTCGAAGTGCAAGTGAAAATGCGGCGCTGTTCAGAAAACACACAGCACCCGTAACGGTAAACGCCGCAGCAGCATACAGCAGCAACGGCAGTATGCAGCGGTCGCCAACGGCAGTAGTAGCAACAATGGCCCGCGCCCATCTGCAGCAGACAGCAGCAGTCCGTGCTTAGTCCACAGCTGCAGCAGTTTCCCGCAGCCCGTAGTAGCCAGCAGGAGCAGCATAACCAGGGCAACAGCCCTGTAAGGGACAACAGGGCGAGCGGGTTAGCCGGTTGAGGACCGTGAAACGAAGCACCGGCATCAGCAGCAGGGCCACCAACCTTCGGAATGAAGAAGTGGCAACTACACAGAAGGCACGGCCCCCGATGAGCAGTACGACAGCGGAGCAGCGATGCACAGGGCAACCCCTGTAACGCAGCCACACTGCACAGCGAACACCTCATTCTGCAGCGAACCACCCGAGGAGTAAGTCGGACGTCGGCAGCAGGGCAGTGGCAGACCACAGACTTGGCCGTCCGTACATCCAATACGGAGCAAAGCAACACAGCAACTACTTACACCATGGTTGAGCCCGCAGACTGTTGGTTGTCACCACTCACTGAGTCCGGGAGTCACTCCAACGAGCCTCCATCATCCCCCACAGGCAACTTAGACTTCCCGGACTGAGCGGCGCCCCCCCTTACACTCAACTTTCCTGGGTTACAGTCAGGCTTGATAAAGTAAAAAATAAAAATAAAAAAATAACAGTAAGAGTAGACAAAACTAATATCAAAGTTGAAAAATAAAGAGGAATGCACACAGGCCATCTTCCCGGCCATGTGCAGTCCAGGTGAAGCCGTGCATTGGACAGCCCAGCCAACCAGGTACTGAGCATCCTATTCCCCTCCTTTCTCTTTCTTCTCTCTCTCTCTCTCTCTCTCTCTCTCTCTCTCTCTCTCTAGGCTGTAGATATTCAACACCACAGCCCCTATGCCACCCACATGAGTAGATCCAAAAACCATGAGGCTTGACCTCTATTCCAGACAATGAAGCACAGCAATGAAGCACAGCAATGAAGCAGCTTACCTCTATAGTAAGCTACACGGAGCAGAATCAGCAGATTGAGATGATCATCACTTAGCCAAATCACAGCATTCCCCACGCATAACAACTGTCATTCGATTACATATGATGACCGCAGAACAGGATCAGCGGCCTTAGACCACGAGTACGGCCAGGCCTCCATTCCCCAATGCTAGCTTTCGCTGCTCCCTCTCTTTCCTATACATTACCCCATTACTCTTCCCTGTTCTCCACGCACCTGGCCGTGCTTTTAGCCGGGTTCATATCACTCTATTGATTACATCAGGAGGGAGACCGCCGACGACCTGAATTGGTGACCACCTGTGGGATGGTACAGATCATTGCAGTCAACCCGGAACTCCCTCAAGCCGAAAAAAAAAGAAAAATCGAAGATGGTGGCGACGACCCTTAAGCAATGAAAAACGAGAAACGGCACCCCAAACCCCGAGCCTGCTCCACCGCTCAGTGGACAGGCAACTTGAGAATGAGTCTTTCGCTGGAACATAGGCAGGTACACCGCCACCCTTTTGTCAGTTAGAATTCGCTTTTTTTTTTCTTTTTTTCTTTTCTTTTGCAGTCCAGTTTTTGATGCCTCCCGCACCTCCAGGCCACCGACGTAGGTGCTCTCTCTCTAAACTTGTGGCACTCGCTCCCCCTCCTTAGCAGCCACACGTTCCGCCGGGGGGCGACTTGGTGCATTGGGCTCGCTACCGGTGGTAACGAAGACGAAAGGAACAGCGAGGAGAGGAGAACAGCTCCGCCAGTCGCGATCATTTTGAGCCGAGGGAATGACCACGGGCGGATGAAGACGCCCGTCAGAACCAAAATGACATCTCATTCACCACCAATGACATCTCTTGATGGCTAGTAGGAGGGCCGTGCAGTCGGCCTCCGTCGTACATGCTTAAACGAGACTGAATCCTTTCACTAAAGTGCGGGCAAATCCATCGCCCTCCTTCCTGGGCGCAGCTCAAAATCACCGTACCACCAAATCTGAACCCCCAACTCAAAAACTAACTACGCCATCATGTTCACAATGGTCGAAAACCCCAAAATCGAGTTTTACTTCGCCCGTTTCCATTAAGGAACGGGCGAGTTATAGCTTCTCTCCTCTTCACCACTCTTCTCTTCGTCAACTCCGGCGCACTCCTTTCTTCTTATTCCCCACCACCTCTAATCTATTTCAAACATCTAATTCCATATCTAGTTCCGCCCTACTCCTGATCCACTGCTCCTCATCTTTTCTTTCCGAAAACACTCAAGAATCAGGTAAGACAGGAGGTCTTCTCTTTTCAACCCCACCTTCCTTCTTACCTTCATCAACCTTCTCTCTACGTCGGGTGTACCTGGCGCGAAGCAGCGTCCAGGTTCACTACACTCTCCCGCTCTTCTCCCTGCCTTCCGTTCTCTCTCTTTCTCAACTCCTCTCCCCCATTACCTAGCCCGTAGCAGTGGCGTATACTTGTCGGTAGACACAACTGGGTAGCGGGCGCCCCATCAATCGCAAGAAGCGATGGTGGGAGGCATGCCGACACACGACTCCGACCAGCGTACCACCGGACTCGAACAGCCATGGCTGTAGAGTCTGAGGCAGCGCCCCGTCCCGGTCTTGGCTGGCTGTAACGCAGCGCCTGATACCACCGCCACTGCTGCGCCCGATAGCCGCAGTCTCCCCCGTTCGCACGCATCCTGCCCAGGATCCGGTCCCAATCCATTCACCTCTTACACCGCCTTACACCCACCACTCTGCTACGCGCCCACTCCGCTACCTGCGCGCTACTGCCTGCCCCGCTCGCCACGGATACGATACCAGCTCTGCGCCCGCTCCCCCTCTCTGCATGCACCTGGTGGATAAACCGTCCAGATTCAGCCCCCTTCTCCCGCTACCCTTTCTTTACTGTCCTCCGTACTCCCTCGCTCGCTGGGCTCCGCTCTCGCTTCCACCATAGCCCCCTCACCTGCTGCATGTACCTGCCGTAGTGTCCTATCCCGTTTCACTCTTCCTCCACCCCGCTTGCTGCCTTAGCGCAGTGGCCTGCCCGTCAGCGCCAGCCCGCTGCCTGTCCCTCGCCTCGTACTAATCCGCCCTTATACCCACGACGAACGATCCGCACTCCGTGCTGCTGTGAGCATCCCGCAGTACCATCGGTCCACAGTGCCCTGCCTCGTCCCGAACTCTACCAGATGTCTCGAAGGACCGGGGCACTGTGTCTGTGCTTCCACAGTCAGTGGTGTATCCACTGAACGAGGCGCTTGGCCCTCACGGCTGGTCCCGGTACCGGCACCGGGCCGCATCCCATATGGGACAAAAACAAGAAATAATAATAATAATAATTAAATAAAAAAAAAACTTAGAGAATCTGGAAAAACGGCTGAGGGGGAGGAGGACGGTTGACACTTGGTCCTCGGTCCTGCCTATCAGACCCGCGGCCGGACTCCCCAACAAAACTAAGGGGGATAGTCCACCCTCAATCCCTTAGTTCACTCCATAGCACTCCTCCACCACTCCACTGCTAGCTGCCAGCCTCAATCCCAAGGTCTGCTGCTTGAAAGTCCTTGAAAGTCTAGTGCTGTAACCAATAGGGCTAAGCCCAAGCCTGGTTGCAGCCACGCAGCTGCTCATATGAAGAGCAACTGCAGCAGTCCTGGGCCTGCAGAGGTGCACCAAGGCTGCTGCCCATGCTGCTGTCTAAACCCCCGGCCCAGCATGCGCGCTTCCGCTGGCTCAGAGGCAGGCTGTACTCGGCCCGCCGTGCGTGTAACCCCGCTATGCCACGGCCATCAGGCCCAGGCTGCCTCTCTCTCGGAAGACTGCCCCCCTACCACTTTCATGCTGGAAAAACCCGCCCTTTACTTTAGTTCGCGCCATCCCTTCTTGGCTTTGGCAGCGACTTTTACTATTGATGGGGGCACGGTCAACCCAGTGCCTGCGTAACTTCACACGGTGCGGCGCCGAAAAGTCGTTATCAACAGTGCTAGTACCTAAGGTTGAGACAGACTACTGCAAAAATCAATACAAGTTGTTGTCGTACGGCACGCGCGCCTACCAAAATATATAAAGGCTACTCCTCTGCCCACAGACCGAACTCACGACTGCCGACCTATGACGCCCGCCACTCATAGGGCCTGGCTCCGTCCATGACCGTCAACCTCCCGCCTCTACAGCACGGAGGTCACCACTTGCTTTCTACTTTCTCTCGCACACCCCAATACTGCCCAAAGCTACACCACTTCCGATGACGCGTGCCGTATGAACGCAGATGTACCATGGTTACTTCAATGCAATGGATAACCTTCCCTAGTTTTAATCAAAGCCAAATTTTTTGCCGGTGGAAACGCCGACCTTATAACATCAAGGAAAAATCATCACTCGTGCCTCAAAGCTGCGCGCCCACATACTCTCTACTTCCCTTCAACCTTTCAGTCAACGCGAACCAGCCACAACCGCGACTTCGCACGATATACTCAAGTTTTGAACGAACCTTACTTTCTGTCACTTACAAAACCCAGGGCGGATACCCTTGTAAGGGTATTCGCGCCGACAACGCGAGTGGCGATTGTACTTTTTTTTCAAGGACTAAATGTTCGATTGAAAGTAGAGAGTGTGTGGGCGCGAAGTTTTGAGGTGTGCATGATGTTTCTTATTGATGTTATAGAGTTTGCGCATCCGCCGGCCAATTTTGACTTTTATTAAAATAGGACTAAGTGATCTCTTTCATTGATGTGACGATGGTGTGCATGCGCTCATATGGAGTACGACTATGACGACGGTGCAATTTTTTTTGTGATACGCCGAGTGAGCGACAGAGTAAAAGCACAGATCTGGCCTCTGCGCGGTACACGTGGGAGCTTGACGGCCATAAATTTAATTGGTAGGTCAAGGTGTGGCCTTGGTATGAGTTGGTAGGGCCGAGTGTCGCACAATACCCACTTATATGGATTTGCGCGGCTAGTAAACTCAGCCTAGGGCCTATGGCTACTGGATATATGAATTTGCGCAGCTACTAATCTCAGCCTTGAGCCTATGACTACTGGATATGGTGTCAGACTTTCATACTGCAGATTCGGGGATCGAGGCCAACGACCAGCGATACGGAGCGATGGGGCAGCGAAAAGAATCAAGGGGTTACGGGTCCAGCGGGGCTATCCCCTTTTTGGTGTTGCTATCGGTCATGCCCACGGGTCCGATAGGTGGAATTCAGGGGGTGCCAGAGGTTCCTTATCCTCCTCCAGTCTTATATTTCTTTTTATTTTCGTGTTTTATTTTACTTTTCGGTCTTGTTATTTATGTCTCGTTTTCATTTGGGATCGGTACCAGTTCCGGTGTTAGGATCGAGACCGGTGTCGGAACCGTGGGGCCTAGCGTAGTTGGTGCACCCACAACTGATAAAATATGGGCTTAAGTCTGAATCCTGATGAGCTAGGATGCCTGAAGTAGTCTGAGTTATTTGAGGCCAAAGTGGTGTTGGTTCCATAACATTGGTCAGAACCCAAGAGCCTAGCTCAGTGGGTGCACCCATGAATTGTTGAAATATAGACCAAAGTTCAAATTCAGATGTAGTTAGATGACCAAAATTAAATTATTCTGGATTACCCACGGCCCACTTCGCTTGGTTCTTCAGGACATCCGTTAAAATTGGAATGATACACAAAAGATTAGTATGGCCTGTGCGTCTGGTCCCGCGCAGGATCGCGAGACTGACGACTTAAATAGTGGGGAGGGCACTCTATTGGACGCTCGCAGCAATACAGGTGTGCAGATCGATCGTCGGACTTGGGTATAGGGGCGAAAGACTAATCGAACCGTCTAGTAGCTGGTTCCCTCCGAAGTTTCCCTCAGGATAGCTGGAGCTGTTGAACAGTTTTATCGGGTAAAGCTCGAGCCGTCAAGTAGATGGATCCTTCTGAAGTTTCCCTTAGGGTAGCAGAGCTTCTCGGACACGTTTTGTCGGACTTGGGGACAAAGGCGAAACAAGAACGGAGAAAATACGCGGATGAAAGATAAGACAATCGGAGGCAGAGGCAACAGGCAAAGAATAATGAAATGAATCTGGCGCGGATACATTTAAGAAAGGGGATGATAGGAAACGGGTATGGTGGAGCAAGGGATAAGCAGCCCACTTCGCTTGGTTCTTCGGAACATCCGTTAAAATTGGAATGATACACAAAAGATTAGTATGGCTTGTGCGTCTGGTCCCGCGCAGGGTCGCGAGACTGACGACTTAAATAGTGGGGAGGGCACTCTATTGGACGCTCGCAGCAATACAGGTGTGCAGATCGATCGTCAGACTTGGGTACAGGGGCGAAAGACCAATCGAACCGTCTAGTACTCGGTTCCCTCTGAATTTTCCCTCATGATAGTTAGAGTCGATAAACAGTTATATCGGGTAAAGCTCGAGTCGTTAAGTAGATGGATCCTTCTGAAGTTTCCCTTAGGGTAGCAGAGCTTCTCGGGCACGTTTTGTCGGACTTGGGGACAAAGGCGAAACAAGAACGGACAAAATACGGCGATGAAAGATAAGACAATCGGAGGCAGAGGCAACAGGCAAAGAATAATGAAATGAATCTGGCGCGGATACATTTAAGAAAGGGGATGATAGGAAACGGGTATGGTGGAGCAAGGGATAAGCAGCCCATTTGATTCTTAATCGAGTCAGACCAATGAGGAGTCAATTTGGGGATTTTGAGGGATGACAAATTTGATGGCGAGCTCGGATTGTGAGCTAAGTGGGTAGTTTTTGCGCTGCAAGCCAGGATAGCTGCACACGGAGATGGTGCGGCTTGACGAACTGCCAATGTAGCTAGCCAGATTCTAGCGAGATATTCACGCGCCCATGAGCATCATCGCAGCCAAGCGCTACAACCAGACAGTGCGGTCGCTACTGCGATCGCAGTGCAAATACTCGTCTTCTTCATGAACATGATCATGATGGTTGTTTTCGAGTATGTGCTTCCGTTAGTGACATTCGGATCCTGGAAGATGAAGTGGTGTTGATTCTGATCAAAGTAGTGGTATTCTCGATTGCGATGGTGGTGATTCTCGTGCTCGTGGTGATCTTTCCTCGTCATCGGCTTGGCAATTGCCTCCCTTCCGCAAGTTCTCGGCCAGATGCGATGGGAGGAGGTAGCAGGCAGGAGAGGTTGGCGGGCAGCAGGCAATCCAGACTGACTTTATCCCTCCGGCTCTAGCGGAAGATTCATTCGGATTTTGCTCGTCCTATCGATGGAAGTAGCCTCTCGATATCCCTCTGCAAGCCTGACGAGAAAGCAATATATATTTTTATCTTCTAGTAGAAGATTCATTCTTGTTTTGCGCATGGGTGATTAGCGGCGCAACGAGTGGAATCGTCGACATCTCCTCAAAATCGTGGCGGTAATCACGTTTCTTACGGTTACTTCGCTCGTAGTTGTCTGAGATAATCGCAACGTACCTTCCCGTATTTAGGTGGAAGGTTCATTGTCAGTTTCTCAGTAGAAGACAAACACAGTGTTGGAGTTGCCGCCTGTATCTTCCCCAACTTCAAGGGAAATTTCACTTTCATTTTGCCCATTTGGTTGAGTAACGGGGCGTGGCCATCGTTGGATGCTTCAGAGTACCATCATGCTTGTGCGCAGATTCGATGTCGCCGTTTGTGCTACTGAACGTGATCGTTGGCCTGATTGCAGTGTCGCTCTTTACTCGTAATCGTGCCTGGCTCGTTGCTCCATTAAATTTTGTTGTGTCGTTACGCAGACTTAAATAAGTTCTCTATCCTGCGCTTAGTCCTGTATGTTGGAGTTCATGCTCTTTTATCCTGCATGTAGGGAAGTGTGCACAAGGTTGGGAAGCCAGCCTTATGCATTGAAAGAGTAGAAGGGGGGGGAGATCATTATGTTGTTTGGAGTTGTGGTCATCACTAACAATACTACTACTTCTCATATTGTAACGCCAACATGTCGGGTAAGAACTATTGTTGTAGGTTGTTGTAGTCATAGACAACGACCAATACAAATGGCGTAATTGATGTTTCTGCGTATTTTGGAAAAGGAGATGCCTCACTGGTAGGCACCGCTACTGTGCTTTCAGATGGTGGTAGGGAGCTCGAGTGGTGTTAAGTCTTTTGGTTGTTACAAGGCTCAGGTTGGTGGGAGGAGACCCTCTGCCGCTATTGAAAATCTGGTTGCTATTGTCCCTTCTCGGTGTTGGGCAACTATTATATTTTTATAATTTTTGTGTTTTTTTTTTTTTTTGTGTCATCGCTGTACAAGTTGTCGTTACTATTGCTATGTTATTTACTGTGTTGCACTGTACTGCCGGTTATGCTCTCCCCACAGGTGTTGTTGTACTTGCGTTGACCGTTGGACAAGAGGCCGGTAATCCGTTCGGGCTTCCTGCTCAGAGAGTGGAATGATTTCACTGCCTCGGGGAAGGAGAGAGCGAGTGTTATTGGCAACCCACGACAATTGTTGAGTGACAGTGTATTTAATCTGTGCGCAATCTTTTTTAGTTCAACTGCATTTTTTGCGAATAGAGCATAGGTGGGTGGACTTTATTTGACCGCGGTCTCTCCAGGCTGCGTAGCAGTGTTTGATCAGAGGTAACGGCGCTACAACTTGGGGGGAGGTCAGACGTTGCAAAAGACACTATCATTGCGACTTAGAGGTTTGTCAGGTGCAATTGTTTTGCGTTTCGGTTTCAGTTTGGCCGTCTTACTATGACCGTGGCCACCATTGCAGGGCCCTCAAGCGCATCAAGGTAACAAGACCCTCCCATGCGAGTTGGGTCTGATCCCTTCTCGTATCTTGAGCATTTGAAACCCCTTATTTCAGTCTAATCTTTGGTTACGAGAGGAAGGCGGTAGGCGGGATTGCAACATGTAAGACCGCATCAAGACTTTGTGGGGAGTCTACCCATCGATTGCGGGAGCTCTGCCGGAATCTATGCGAGGTTCTGGAGGTAGAGTCATGTCAGGTATAACTTCCTTTTGTTGTGTGTAAACCCACTAAACCCCCATCGTTACATTTCTCTAGTTTGTTTAACAGGTATAGATGTGTTCCTCTATGACTTGTGTTTTCTTTTCATAACTTGATTAAATTAAGTAAAGGGAATGCATATGTGAGAGATCATCTATTATTTTTGTTGTTTGAATTCATACGAGAGGTATAAATTGGGGGGAAGGTGAGAGAAAAGCAGTTTTGTTCGAGTTTGACTGAGTCTTAAAGGGTCATGAATTGTTTCTAAGAGGAATAGGCTGAATGTTTTTTTTTTTTTTTCTGAAGAACCAAATATTTTTTATAAGATGAATGACCTGATTCTTTGTTTTCTTCTTGTTTTATGAAGCACCAAGCATTTTTTTCTAAGATGAATAACTTGGTTGCTGTGTTTCTTGACCTGTTTTTTCTCCACAACCAGACATTGTTTTTAAGATGAATGGTCTGGTTGTTGTTTGTTTGGGGTCTTAACAACTTGAACTTTTAGGGTCGGACATTGTTTCTAAGATGAATGGTCTGAACGTTGTTTATTTTAGGAGGTTTCTAAACAGACTCTTATCATTGTTTCTAAGATTAATGACTCAGAGTACCCTGTTTGTTTTTTTATATTGAGAAAAAGGAGTAGAGCATTGTTTCTAAGGTGAATGACTCAACTATTTGGATGTTTTTTTTAAGAAAAGTTTATGTCAAAAGATTGTTCATTGTTTCTAAGATGAATGACTCAGTCATATGCTTTCTTTGAACATTAACCCTATATATATATATATATATATATATATATATATATATATATATATATATCTGTTTGTGACAATATATACGGTTTACCGGGCAGTTCTATTTGACGATATATACTACGACTTCGCTAGCTTCCTGCTACGGTTTTCTCCGGTCAGGTCGAGCGGCAGTGGTCGGGGCCGTCACTAC
>BFEA01000410.1:1327689-1343606 GCA_003427395.1 Chara braunii | reverse complement strand
AGTCTGTAGAGTTTTTCATCTGGTGTGGGTGAGTGATAGTCTACTTTGATTTTGGTTAAGGTGGATTATCACTTACAGTGTAATCAGTGAGGGGATTCTACAGACTGTTGAGGGTTCAGCCTCTTGATGAGTCGGTGAAACTCCGACGAAACAGTTTGTCACAGCCCCTCGTTTGTTGTCCTCTTCTCCCTCTCTGCCTACGGTTACCGGGCAGTTCTATTCGACGATATATATATATATATATATATATAGGGTCACCAGCCTGTACGTACAGAGGTTCCCGGGACGACCTCCGTACGTATGGGCGTTTGGGGTCTCGTTCCGGGTTCGAACCCGACGGCGTTCCGCCCCCGCAAAAAATCTTTCGAGACCTAAAAATTCTTTGTTTTCCAGAGTTTGTTTTTGGGGAGTTGTCTATGATGTGAGGTACATGCCTATAAATTTTTAAGTCATTTTTTTACGCCGAACAAAAAGTAAAAATCGCAAAAGATAGCGGTGTCAAAACGTGTTTGCCCACTCACTATTTTTTTTTCTTCATTTTTGTACTTTTTGTTTTCACTTTATTGCGGAGCCTAAACAATTTTATTATTTTTTTTAACTTTTTTAATGAGTTTTGTATTAAGTGCAGTATAAATTTTTAGGGCATTTGATTATGTGAAAACAAAACGAAAAATCGACAAAGATGGCGGTGGCGAAAACGTGCTCGTTCACTTACTAATTTTAATTATCTTTTTATTTTTTATAATTTTTTATTAGTTTTATTTTTTATTTTTTATTTTTATTTCAAATTTAGTAAGGAATTTGGATGTAATGGTCGGACAAATGTTGTTCAGTTTATTTGTCTTCATAAAAAAAAAACATCATATTTGTTCGTTTTTTTTTTTCTTTTCTGCATTCGGCCCGAACGACCGAATGCATCCATACGTTCGGGCGTTCGGGTTCGGGCGTTCGGGTTCGGGCGTTTGGCCCGTCCCAAACGCCGGTTACCCTGTATATAACCGGCGTTCGGAATGGGCCGACGCTCGAACTCGAACGCCCGAACGTATGGGACCCCTTAGGGATGCGTTTGGTCGTTCGAGCCGAACGTGGGGGGGAAAAAAAAAATTAAAAAAATCTAAAAAAAATGATATGTTATGAAGAAAAATTTAAACAAGAGTTGCCTGAGCATTACACCTTAATTCCTTACAAAATTTAAAATAAAAATAAAATACGAAAAATAAATACTAATAAGAATAATAAAAAAAAAATAAAAAAAAATTAATTTAATGAGTGCACGAGCACGTTTTCGACACCGCTATCTTTGGCGATTTTTTTTTTTTTTTTTGAATAGCTAAATGCCCTGAAAATTTACACATGTGTACTTCACATAATGCAAAAACCAAAAAAAAAAATAATAATAATAATAAAATTGTTTAGAACCCGAACTTAAGGGAAAAACAACATGGGCGAGCACGTTTTGACACCGCCATCTTTGGTGATTTGTAATTTTTATTTGGCGAAGCCAAATGACTTAAAAATGTATAGGCATGTACTTCATGTCATATGTAAGTCACAAAAAAACATTCAGAAAAACTAAATTATTTTAGGCCCTGAAATAATTTTTGGCGGGGGCCGAACAATGTTGGGTTCGGACCCCGTACGGGACCCCGAACGCCCGTATGTACGGAGGTCTGACCGGGGAGCCCTGTACGTACAGGTTGGTGACCCTATATATATATATATATAAATATATGTATATATATGTCCTCTTCTCCCTCCCTGCCTACGGTTTACCGGGCAGTTCTATTTGACGATATATATATATATATATATATATATATATATATAAATTTTGACTACTAAAGAGATCAGTGCGACCAAGCAGGGTTTCTAAGATGAATGACTTACTCGCATGCCTAATGAAAAGAAAAGTAGTTGTGCAACATATTCGTGTATAACTAAGGCAAAGATTTTGACATTGTTTCTAAGATGAATCACCTAGCACAATATCCTATGTAAGTTAGGGTAAAGTTTTATCACTTGAGGGTTCAACCAACTACTTGTTTAAGCAAATAACTTGGGATTTTTTTAGAGACAGTATTTACTCATTATAGTATGGACTTGCATGTACTTGAGTATAAACTCTACTTAGTATGAGTATCAACTTTGATAGGTAGTTGCTTTAGATGTTCATCATGGGCTGAAGCTATAAGAGTTAATTCAATTTTTTATTTTTATTTTTTAAGTTTATTTTTTTTAATTTTTTTTTGCATAAATTTTAAAAATTTACTTTCTTTAAGGGAAGTGATGCCGAAATTTCCGCAAATCCAAGGAGTTAGTCAAATTTTATCTTTACAAAGTTCAACTTTTTTCTGAGTTTCATATTCGGCTTAGTAAAAATATGAAAAACCTACTTTTCTAGGGGAACTTCTGCCCAAATGTTTACTAAATCAGGGAGTTAGACAAATTTTGACTTTATAAAGTCATGATTATTCGTAGATTTTATGTTTAGGTTTATACAAATTTTGGAAAGACACTTTTGTTATGGGAAGTGTTGCCGGAATTTCTACAAATTCAAAGAGTTAAGTTTTATCTTGGCATAAATTTTGGAAGCCTACTTCTCTGAAGAAGATGTTGCCAAAATTCTTACCAAATCAGAAGAGAGACAAAATTTGACTTGTAAAGTTAAAAATCATTTTCAGATTTCATATTCAGTTGAGTATAAATTTTGAAAAAACTTTTTTTTCTAAAGGGAGTGCTGTTAGTTTTTAGGAATTCGATTATCGGAAAAAAATTGGCAATTTACCTCGTATAGGGGAGATGTTGAAAATTTTCTTATACCTCTAACATCAATTGAGAGGTAAATTTAGAGTTAATCTTAGGAGAACTACGTGAGATGTGATTTGAGGGTTTATTCTTTATACATTTGTACTCTTGTCTTATGAATTTAATTATGCTTTGTTACAGGTCCTTTCAATTCAAGATCTGACTAATTTTAGTCTGGTCCTACGAAAATCATCTTCTGTTATCGTTTGATAATAGGCCAATTTGCGGCTTAACTCTAACTCATTCTCGTTACTCAATTTAAAGGTCTTAGCCTCTGTGGGTTGAATTGTTCTGTTGGGTTTGTACCCGGACGTTTATTAAATAGTCATTTAAAAAGGGTTTAGTATTTTGTTTTAGAAGGATGGACAAAGGTTGGGGCTTGTGTGGTTAAGGCAAGGGGTATGAGTGAAAGAGTAGTTGAAGTTGCCCCCGTGTAGGGTGTGGTTTGTTAATGTTGAATCCTTAATGTGATTGCATGCATGTCTTTTGAGTTGAAGTTCATATTTGACTTTGTGTGAGATCATACATATATTTTTGAAGGGGGTCACACTGTGATTGCGAGAGTATTCGCCTCGTGTCCTATAACCTTATTTAATATATATTATGTATTCGCGCGGTGTACCATGATCGTGCGTAATGATTAAACATATTTGTATTGAGAGAAAAACAACAAAATTACCTTTTTCTTCTTATAACTTATATAGTTGAACGTTAAGGTTCATGGCAGCTATCAAAGTCAAACCCCTTGACATGTTTCCAAATCATAGATGACGGAGTCTTATTCATAGGGTTGAAGGTGTCTAACTGTCACAAAGGGTCAAGGTTCGCCTACCACTTGTCTGCGCAGGGTGCAGAAGAGGTAAATTTCGCAAGCGTCTTTGCGATTGTCTAGCCTCGAGAGGTTAACCCTCCAAGACGCGTATCAGCTGACACTTGAGTGTCGAGAGCGACCCTCGAGATCATTCAGAGCTACATGATTATGGGTACTACATAGTACGTCATTTTTGTGACTGTCCGCGTAATCATATATGGCTAGTCAATAAGACAAAGCCTATGCCGCTGCGATATTTATTCCGAGTCTTGCAAGTAATATTCGGGTATATTGTCATCAGAAGGTTATGGGTCGGATACAAAAATGGACTAGGTGTGATTTATGTGTGAAACTTGGTTTTGTTTGGGTGTAGTGTATCGCGTGGTTAGATGGACCGTCCTAGTCGATCGGCGTTGAACCTCGCTTGGAATATGCGATTAAGGCGTTCGACCACGCGTATCCTCTATGCTACAGCGTACGAGAAACGCCCTCGGTTGGGTCACCTCTACGATTGCAATAGAGCAGATCTCGAGTGTGGTTCGGTAGCTCAACGGGGATACGCCTTTCCAAGGGTGGTGATATCCACTTGGGCAAAGGTAAGCTGTGGCTCTCGTGACTCATATCATGTCGTAGGGGTTTGCGAAAGGTGCAGCTGGTGCACTCTGTTTACGCGGCGAAAGCTCCCCTTGCAAAGAAAAGTCCTGCAAAATCCTGCGTGACGCGGTCGGGAGGGTTCTCTAGCGGGACGGATGCGCTCGATACTGGTGAGAACCGACTATCATACGATAGAGTCAATAATTTAAAAATAGAAATCAAACTTCTGGTGTCGAAATCAATAAATAAAGTACTGTATTGAATTGCCACCGGGGAGTTGACTTTGACAATAACCTCGATGCAGTCGACAAGGTATCCGATCTGCCTCAGTTTCGACTTGATGAGACGAGTTGCCAAAGTCGTTCATTTTACTCTGTCGTTGACTTAAGATTAGACACGCATGTTTTCGTCTTCATGCGCTGTAACATGTTGTTTTGCAGATGATTCTTGATAAGGTGCATTACCTAAAGTGTTGAACGTTTGTAAGGAATTCCTATGTCTGACAATTCCAGCGTGCTATCATAATGCTTCACCAAAGACGAAACAATGATTTTCTATCTCCTTGACCAATCTTCTCGCGCTTTTTACTTCCGGCGTGCTCGGTTACCCCTCAATGGCCAAACATGATAGTATCACCATCGGGCAAACCTGGATACTATCCATCCGGTTGGTCCTATCTAAAAGGATATATTTTTTTTTATTATCTTGTCGAGTTAAAAAACAACAATGACTCTGACATAGGAACATCCAACGTAGACAACTTCATTAGGAAACGAAATTCGCAAAGACATGTCTAGTCGTGGTACAACTTTCGACCCTCTCGAGCCTCTACCTCGACCTGGTCGAGTCGTGCAAGCTCCTCGTCATCAAAAATCAAAGTAGTAACACGGGCCTCTCACGCAACTCAACCGTCTCTCCTTCACATTGATGTTATTGCTGCTTTCTTAGGCCTGTACGATAACTCTTTTTTTTCTGGCGTAGGCAGTGTTGTAGTTTCCTCAGTAAGTTGTAACTATTTTTGCGTCGAATTACAGTCGCTTCCCAACGGAGTGTTGATCGAGTCCATCATGAATTGTTGGTTGAGATGATTGGCAAAGGTGGGTTCTTACTACAGCAGCGAGGTTCTGACCATAGTAATAACCTCTAGTTTTCACACAAAACACCAGGTTAAGGCAATAGACCTTTAATAGTAACAAACTGGTTTGTGGCTGGTGCAACAGACTCGGGGTGTCGCAACCCACTCTTGGTGGCAAAAATTAATTGCTGATTGTAGCAGCGGTCGTTCGGTGACTACAACTGGTTTATGCTTGGCATGGTTGAAGTTCAGCCATTGTGGCGAATTTCCAACAGTTGTAGGGTGAACTTCCTGACTGCTTCTCTTGTGAAATCCCCACCATAAGGGAATTGTTAACAAGGTTCTTACTCTGAATCAGGTTTTCGCCCATGTTGGTTGACTTTAACTTTGTGGGACCTTAGTTTGCCTGCGCAATTGTGAGAGCTCGGTTGGAGCCTAGGCAAGGCTATGGAGGCAGAGAACCTTGCCGCTCCGCTCGTCGGATCAACGTTTCGTCCATAGTGTCACGCACAAACAAATATTTTGCCTGGGTAAGATCCCATCATCCATCTGTCCACAGAAACTGATTACGTTAAGCATCGATGAATCGTCGGAGGTTATGAACTTCATCCCGATATACCTGTCTTTCGTACACCTGGTTGTCCACTTGCTCGAATCGATTAGCGTGGATCCGCTTGAAAAACTCAATTTTCTCGAACTGCGCCACACTAGCGTCATAATGTCGGACAAGCCTAAGATAAATCCACCGAATTTCAAGGTCAAAACGTGACCATAGCTCGTTGTCTTCTAAACCGTAAATGGCATGGAGGTCATACCACCCCGGCTGTCGAGATCGATTAAAACTAAACTCGAGGACGTGCTCCAACGTTAGGGTTAGTAAGAGGGAGGTTCGTGGCGGATTTCTTGTCGAGCCACGGTCCCTTCTTAGCTCTCTCCCTTGCGAAAATACTTCAACCGGGCCGAAAACCATACGTCCAACTCGGCCCTACCATATTTTGTGCCTCTCAATTTCTGCTACATGACTTGCTGCGGTCTCCTTGCTCGAAAAAAAAAACAATAATTGCAAGCGTCACAGACATTCTGGGAAACAATCCGAATTGGAAATAACTTTATGTTAAATCCTATATCCGACATACTTCTAATCATATAGGTCAATGGTTATCCTAACTAATCGTTGTTGATCTTTACTCAGATTAGCATATTCTTGTATTGCCAAGTCCCACTAATTTCCCTTTTTTTCCCGGGGTCATTGCTTCTTATGGCTTGACCCCTCCACGAAGGTAGTGCCTACTTGCACCCCATCCCCGAAACTAGTAAATACACGAACTGGGTTTATTTTGATACCAGTTCTCCATATGTTGGTGGCTTCTAATACGACCGCCCCGAAAAAGGTACTAATTCATCCCTCTTTCTATTCGAGAGTATCAGAAACAATATCCACCCTCAGTCGTGAAAACATCATACCCTCTAAGGAGTGGTCTGGGATATCCTTTCTCCTCGGCCTGCAACTCAGAAGTCGATTGGCTCCATCGTGAATTCAGCAAGACATCCCCCCGTAGTACGATCCACTCTGGGTTATAATAGGGTTGATTCTTAAAGTAGCAAACCCTTGCCCCAGATGCTCCCTAGAGAGGAGTTCCCAAGGACCTGAGTGGAATCCTTTGCCCCTTACTTGTCTTACAGAAAGTTGACTTAAGCGATAAGAAATAAAAAAATGAAAAAAAGTTAAGGTTGGGACTCTTTTGGACGGGCAAAGACGTGCGGGTCATTCGAGATAAAATGGGAAGTCCCTTGGAAAAAGGTTAAATTCATTTCACTCTCCTCTTCTTTATTCAAGGGTTTCTTTCTGCGGCACCTGCTGAATTCCCACGTTTCAAAACACAAACCTTTTTGAAATGCAGGCATAAAACTTGAAGGGATCAATGAGGATAAACAATTTTAATACATCCGAATAGACACAAGAAAATTTTCCTTTTACCTGCATTCCTCTACCTACCCGCACAACAAACAACCAAACCCAAATGAGATCCATCCACATCCTATCCAAGCCAGTCCACCATTTTCACATGCATGACGCTCACACACCTTATTCTACCTTTTTTCTTAACATCCAAAGTAGGGTCAAACATAATATGGGTGCGTGAATGTGTGAAGGGAGACTGAGTCAACATCGACCTTGAAACAAGTTTTAATCTGACTCACTTAAGAAAGTCGAATAATACCCTAATAAAAAAGAAGATAGTCGCCACACAATTTTCCAAGTTCTGACCTTTCTGCTAAAATAAGATAGCCCGAATCAAATTTACAAAAATGTGACATTTCTGCTAATAAAAAAGAAGATAGTCCGAATAAGCAAAAGTTAACCTACTGAAAAACCCCAAGTGAGATAGCCCGAATAAGCAAAAGTTAACCTACTGAAAAACCCCAAGTGAGATAACCCTCTCAGAGGGTGTTCTCACAAATGAGCCCTACGAGGTTCCAACGTTCTAAACAATCCTTGCTTAGACCCAGTGTGGTCCCAGCATCACGGGTTGTCCCCACACAATCCCAATTGCACCACTTCCTCCAAGGAATAAACCCAAACTAAACCGCAAGTCCAAACCTCAAGTCCAAACCTCCTCCAATTACTGTGTCCGCCTGCAATAGCTACGCCAACCGCTCACTCCGACCTCAAATCGGTCCCAAAAATGGTCTCAGGCAGTTCCACACTCATACCTGCCACACCGAATGGCTCTCAAAATAGGCTAAATTGCACCACACATCCCCCAAAAAATAACGACGGCTTTTCGACGCAAATACCGCGAGTGCCACCAACTCAATGAACGTACCGTTGCTGCCATGCTGCCAAACCGTCACCACCGTTTTTTAGCAGCACCAACACTTGGTCACACCAACGCTTGACCTCATAAAAACCTCACTCCGCCGCACAACTTCGACAACACCTCCCCTCAAAATATTTATGACACACCAGAAAATTTGGGCAGCGTGGTCCTCGTTCAGCATACCATCATTGCCACGTTGCCAAACAGTTAACACCTCCCCGACGCGTGCCGCTTACCATACAACCAAACTTCGACGCAACCTACCGGCCGCAACACCAACGCAGGGGTGAAGCAGTAAACTCCCAACCTCTAACTATGGTTCCCCTTCTTCCACTCTCTATCTCCCTTGCAGACCACCAAGTCCTCCTCAATAGCCTTTCCCCCCACTCAAGGAGCAGAGATGTAGCAGACAGGCCAATACTCAAATGAGTAGAGCTAGCACAACGTCAATGCAAGTGTTAGCCTGCTGGGGGGGAAATTGCCATTTAATACTTACTGAAGGGCAGTGAGCAGCACTTCTCACCTGCAGGTGAAATCGCGGGCTCGGTCCGAGCCCTGGATCTAAAGCAGATCAACGGCTCGGTGTGGCCCAACCTGGGTCACACACTTAGTGAGGCAGTTACTTTCAAAATTACCTCCTTTTCATTTATTTATTTTTCAACTCAACTATCTCGGATTTTTATGAGATAACTGAAAGTCTGGCATTTCCAAAACCTTGTAACGCCGTAGTAGGCAGCGGCCAGCAAACGCAGCCGCAGTCCGGGTACTGCCAACGGTGGTTCTCTGTAGCAGTTGGCACATAGTCATGTAGCAATAACGACTGTAGGTCCACAGCGTGCAGCTGTACGGTGCAATGCGCAATAGCCGCATGTCATTGTCATGAGGCAGTCTGCAATCAGTATGCCGTGGTATGAAGTGGCCATCCGCATAGTGCCGTGGTATCAGTTGTCACCCATTGGCCCCCGTTTGTAGCAGCTCTCTCGCCATCTAATCATTCCCTCTATACTCACTACATCATCCCTCCTCCTTACTTCGCTGTCCTGACCGATCGGTGGCTCGAGCGGCGCGTCGGCCAGAACAGGTAAGTCTTCAACTCCTCTCCTAGCTACTCCGTGCTACAGATTGCACAGCGCACCGACTGAAGCAACAACGGCCTGACTGGCTATACAACCATCGACACCTGGTGGAGCGTATACAAGCGCGGACTGTGTAGACTACCAACCACATCGGGTACTTGTCCTGCTCAACCTCCATGATGCTTCACTCGTCGCCTTCCCTCACCACTCCTCGGTGTATTTGGCCACCCGCTTGGTCGGGTTCGTGTACGGGGAACACCTGGTTAGTGGGACAAAAGATAGCCGTCGGAATACAGTAATGACAAGAGAAACCCGTGAGTTGGCTCATGGATTTCTAATGGGAGGGCGTCGAGCACCTCCCAAGAAAAGGTGAGCTCGGTATAGTGACGGCTTCGCGACTTCGAGAATAACGAAGCTTCCAGAAATCCTGATAACTACGATGACGGGTGAACAATTCACCGCCTGGCTGTCCTCCCCAGATCACTTTTCCTCCACTTCTACGCTCAGACGTACCTAGCTCTTGTCTCGACCAGCTTCATTCCCTTTGTTTTCGCCTCAGTTTGTCCCGTATACCTGCGCCATTGTCACACCGCGCAGCCCATGCTTTGCAGCTCATAGAGACTAACTACGGAGGTGTTGATCTAACACTATCACCTCTACCTCTATGCATGCACTTACCTCTGTCATTCAGCCTGCCCGTTACCCCCCCGTCTGTCATAGGTGTCCACCTGGCCCCTCCACCTAGTACCGTCCGTCAACCTTCTGTTTTGCCGACAATAAATCTCTCGGGGGAGTATGGAGATATACACTGCTACCCACCAACTCCAAACATCGATGATACCATGAGACTCACACCACCCGAAACCCCCTACGTCATTACTCCGCTCGATCCCATCGAGGATTGAGCGAAACATTTAACTCCCGCTCCTTCCATAGCCACTTCCCCGACACCTCTCACGCAACACTTTTCCTTTCTATCTCCTAAACTACTAATTTATCCCTGAAACTGACGCTACCATTACACCCGCAGCAACAAAAAAAACCCGAAACGTGCCTTCAATCATCCTTTTTCACTAAGAAACGGGTGAGATATGTGTTTCCAACCTTTATTCTCTTTTGGCCCCGCCATCTCTCGTGCACAGCATTTTCTCCCTATCTCCTACTACACTCCTCCATTCGCCGTTTCGGCTTCACCATCACATTCGCCCTATTCCAAACCCCCTGTCTACCATCCTCTCCCGCCTGATTTCATCAGGGCATGAGTAAGTTAGGATCTCTGCGTTCGGCCATGTTTATCTCTCCCTCTGCTCCGCCATCCCATTTTTTGAATGCACCCGGCGCAACTTCCTGCCCAGGTTCGTCTTCTCTTTCTCGCTGGCCTCGTCCTCCTCCCTGGCACTCCGCCCCTTCGTTTCTGCGCACACCTCGTCCCTCACGCAGCCCCCGGTAGTGGTTGTTCTCACTGCAACGTAGTAACGCTGCTCTGAGCAGCGTCTCGCACTATCGAGAGGGGAACTTCGGAGGGCACCAGCGAATGGACGGGCAGTCTTCCGCCCCTACACCCAAGTCCGACGAACGATTTGCACTTGAGTTTCGCTGCTAGCTTCCACCATGATTTATTTATTTATTTATTTTTATTTTTATTTTTTTCTTTTGAACGCACCAGGTGCATCTTCATGCCCGGGCTCATCCCCTCCTTTCCGATTTCGTCCCTCTCTCGGGAACTTAACTCCCCTTTGTGCGTGCTGCGTTCTCCCGTTCGCCAGCCCCCCCCCCTGCGCACTAGCTGCTAGCTTCCTCCGCTGCTGCTATAGCCCATATCCAGTCTGCACGCACCTGGCACCGTTTTACGTCCGGGTTCACTCGCCCTCCTCACGGCGTCTACGTCCGTTGCCCCGCTGCACCGCTCTGCCCAGCGCTGTCCAGTGAGACCCTACCTCTCTGGCTTAGCTTCGCCCTCTGCCGTACCTCACGGTCCCAGCCTCTGGTTGCAACAACAGAGGGCCTTCCCTCTGCCCCCTTACTATCTCGAGGGAACTCCGGAGGAGGCCCGCTTCTGTTCATAGGAGGGGGGGGGCGGAGGTGAGGCATAGTGACTGGCCCATCGAAAAGGCTCAGCCCAGATGCTACCGGCTGGCCCTTGGCATGTATCACCCACCTGCTGTAGCAGGTATCGCACCTGCTGGTGGGTGCAGCTCCCGCATGTCCCTTTGTCGGAGGCTTGAGCACGGATGTGGCTGCTACGGGGCTCCCCATAATGCTATAAAGGGGCGACTTCGGCGCAGTCACGAAAACAGTTTGTAGCCGCACTTCAGGCAATCCCGCATATACGACACACCCTCACGCGGCCTCACCGACCATGAAACGTAGATCCTATACATTCAGCGTTTCCGGCCCTTTGGCCTAAAGTGCCATTACAAACTCAACCCTTGACCACTCCGAGGTCGTTCAACAACGGTGTGGTAGAGGACTTTTGCCAGCATCCTGAACCCGCGGGCCCGTCGAGCGAGGCGTGCACCCAAGGTCCTCGTCTGCCGCGTCGGCGACCTGTGTTCGACGACGACCCCAATTACCGAGGTAGAAGCAATAAAAAATAAAAAAATATTAGAACCGAGATTAAACGCCTCGAGTTCCGCTAATCTGCGACGTCGCGCACGCCCAGACCGTGTATGGATGCGCCTTGCCATCAATACCCTGCGCGCGCCGCTCACCCCGGTGAGGGCCTAAACTTCCTCTCGTACACGCACCGTCGACCGGACGGGGCTGTACTAGTGCAACTTGCAGAAAACACACCAAATACCCTTGTAAGGGTATTTGGTACGACACCGTGACGCACTGGTTAAATAGCTGGATCAAGAAAGTGAGAATCCTCTCTAACCGGATGACGTCGGCGAGACTGGGGGAATGGATTGTGTGGGAAGGGGGATGGGTCGTCTCTGACGATTGTGGCAGTCGTGCCTCTCATCACTCATCATGCGCTTCAAGTGACCACTGTTAACAACCACGTGTTAACGTGAGTCTGTCTTATAATTAAGATGCTTTGATGAATCTACAACGTGTATGGCCTCTGGCCGAGTGTGCTGTTGACTGCGTGCTTGGCAGTTCTCTGAATCCTCTCCATGATAAACACAGCCTAGAAAAAAAACTAGGTGGATTAAGCCTTGTGGGCCCCTGATTCTCCTAGGGGAGAATCAAGGTTTCTGACCCTTGGTCTTGGTTCCAAATCAAGAGCCCAGCCTGAGCCCGAATTTTTGGTTGAGGGCTCAAGCGGCTACCACCACCTTCTCACAACTATAAAACCAGCCCATTGCCCTCAACTGCCTCAAGGTTGTAAGGCAATGATCCTGCCAATTTGCTAGAGAGCAAATGGTGCATCTACTGAGGAGAGATGCTGCTGGAGAGCGAAGAAGAGGAGGTATTGCGGGAGATGGTGGTTTGTATGTGAGGGGAGATGCTGAAGGAGTAGCTGGTGGACCGCAGGAGGTGAGGAGATATGCTAGAGGAAGTGGTGGTCTGCAGGAAGTGAGGAGGGGTGCTGCTGAAATAGAAGAATGCTATGATGGTTAGTATACACGAAGATATCAACTAGGTGGAAGAGAGGGAGTTTCCTCTACTATTGAGAGAGTACTATGTGTAAATTTATTTGGAAGGGGGAGAAAAACTAAGAAGAAAGGTGGTGAGAGAGAAGAGAGTTCAGGGAGTAGAGCATGCACATGTGCTCCATTCAAGGGAGAGTTGTGCTTTATGTGAGAGACGAGAGTTATGAAGAGAGAACTTATGGGGATGGAAGAAGAGGTTGGAGGGGAGATTGTAGAGAAGGTGTGGGGAAAATAAAAGATTTAGCCTAGTGAGGGGCGTAAAAGCAAAAAAAAAAAGGGGTGTTCTATTTGAAGAAGGGAAAAAACACAGGTGTGTTTTATTCAAGAGGGGGACTTTTGAGGGGAGAACTCTACTTTGTAGAGGAAGAAGATTAAAAAAGGGGAAAAACAAAAAAAGTTAAATAAGTAGAGGGAAACTGATCGGTGAAGTTTGAAGAAGAAGAAAGAAAGAAAGTTAGCAGCCATAGCCAACCTTGTGAGTGGTTGCAGTAAGGGTAAGTGAGGTGTGTCATTGAGGTGAAGAGAGTGAAAGGGGGAGGTTGCAGCTAAAGTTGCAAGGATTGAAGAAAAAGATCGAGGAGAGAGGAAGGTGAAAGTCATAGCTGGCTGGCTTGGCGGCCGTAGCCGCAACGTAGAAGCCATAGCTGGAAGCTTCCATGACACCTTGATGTTTGATATGAGAGAGAAGATTGAAGATGAGTTTATTGTAAAGGGTGAGGATCGGTGTTGTACCGAGGGCTACGACACAAAAAAAAATTGAAGAAGAAGAGTTAAAAAGTGATCGGTATCGGAGCAGACACCTTTAAAAGGGTATATGCTCGATATTTTAAATGTCGAATGATGTCCGACCATTGGCAGAATTTTATTGAATGTTTTGACTTGATGAGGTTGGCCTGCTTGCCATAAGTCTATCCAGACATGACTTACGACCGAGAGGTTAAAACATGCTTTATCTAAAGTCAGGGCGCCTGCGGGCTGTGAGGGCGATGGCGCGGATTGGTGGTGTGATCGACCGACCCCCACGTTTGGCAAGACCGCAACGACTGACGACCGGTTGAAATATTGAATTTCTACCAATCCTACTTAAGGTTGGGTAGCAGTCCTGCGATTCTAAGTAAAAGAGTTAGGAAAAATGACCGCAATGGATTTGCGATCACATCGTTGATGGTTTTAGGCCCCCTAATTCTTCTCTGATAAGTTTCGGACCGAATGTCGATCAAGTTTTGATGCCACGCCAAGGGTCTGGGGGCCAGGTCCTCTGACATGTCGGGCTAGGTACGTGTCCAAACTATGAGCCGACAATTGAATTGGGTAAGTGGCGAGGCAGGTTTGAGCCCGTTAAGCCACAAATGAGGACCTCTTAAGGTTGGGTAGCAGTCGTGCGATTCAGAGTAAAAGGGCCAGAAAAAATGACCGCAATGGATTTGCGACCACATCGCTGAAGGTTTTAGGTCGCCTAATTCTTCTCTGATAAGTTTCAGACCGAATGCCGGTTAAGTTTTCATGCCACGCCAAGGGCCTGGGGGCGGGGTCGTTTGACATGTCGGGCTGGGTACGTATCTATGAGCCGACAATTGACTTGGGTAAGTGGCGAGGCAGGTTTGAGCCTGTTGAGCCACAAACGAGGACCTACTGGGGCAACACTTCTTTAACTATAAATGTTGAGGTGTTAGCTCCCGTGATAGAAAGTAACTCGGTAGGTTATAACACTTGACTTTCACCCAACTGGTATAGGGATCGAATCTATGAAGTACAAATACTGGCCTAACTCCTTTTGTAGAGAGCAGTCGAGAGGGCCAGAGTAAGAAGAAAAAAAAAAGGCGTGACGTTTTAAGTCACACAATCTTGAGATTATGCGGCTGAAAGCGACCGCACGAATTCGGAATGTTCCCCTGCGCAAGGATGACATGCATAAATCGAGAAATTGTTTAAAATTTTTGATCCCCAAAGAGAATCTAACTTGAATCTGCATTTCAACAGGTTGCGGTTATGCTCCGCGACGTGACTGTTGGCTTAAAGCTAACATGACACAAAAAAGAAGGAAAAAAAATAAAAATAAAAATAAAAATTACCAAGTCACCCGCCAGTTGGCGCCAGTTGGTGGGTAAAGAAGAGATAGATGGAGTGAATCCTCTGTAGATGCCCGTGGTAACGGACGACAGTTTCATCTCAGAGGTGAGTTTTTTTTTAAGATTCTTTATATATTTTTTAAAAAGATTTTGTTTTAGTTTTTTTTTTATAAATATTTTTTTCCCACTTTCGTTTTTACGAGAGCAAAGTCTGCTCTGCGCCCGTTTCGATGAACGGGCAATACTGGGAGTGAGAAGAAAAATAAATTAAAAAAAATAAGAAAAAATAAGAAAAAAAATCTAATTAAAAATAAAGCATAAGATGATGCGATACGAAGTGGTTGGGAGTTACAACTCCCAACAGTCAAACCAGACGCCTGGATCACAGGAAGTTAAGTTTTTTTTGTTTTTTTTTTTCCCTCTTTCCTTTCTCTACTGTGCCCGTTTGTTTTAAAACGGGTTGTAGTGATGGGCTAAGCGCCTGAATCGGGCGCGTCTCCTGTGTCAGATGCGGGCACGCATGGGGAGGAGGAAATAAGACCCTATTGAGCTTGACTCTAGTCTGACTCTATGAAATGGCAGAGGGGGAGAAGCGCCTGTTCATTTCAAATAACAGGTTGCCCACACAAGGGAAAACCAGGGGAAAAAAGAGAGAGAAAAAAGGGAAAAAAAAGAGGAAAAGAGGAAAAAAATAAAAAAAGGAAGGAGAAACGGAAGGTGAAAAGGAAGGGGCAACGACTGCGAATGTGGCCATGGTTGTGCCTCAGATACAAGTCACTTTAGTATGAGTGTGACCACTCAGACCAAACCTGAGAATTGAAGTGTCATATGGCAGAAATTGCTAAGTACAACCATTTCTGTGACGTACTTGCAGTGAGAATTATGCAGGGTACGTAAAATGTGCAAGAGTTGTAACTCTTCAAAGAAAACCTAAAAAAATAAAAGAAAAGGTGTTTTGGACTACGAATTTTTTTATGCCCGACCGGGCACCCGGGCGTGACACCTTGGGGGGTCTGCTGCTCGGGATACCCAGGCATGCAAAAAAAAAAAAAAATATATATATATA
>BFEA01000410.1:1305390-1327518 GCA_003427395.1 Chara braunii | reverse complement strand
ATTAAACAAGATTTGCCTGAGCATTACGTACGAATTCCTTACCAAATTTGAAATAAAAATAAAATACACAGAACCAATACTAATAATGAAAATAAATAAAAATAAAAAGATAATTAAATTTAGTGAGTGCACGAGCATGTTTTCGACACCGCCATCTTTGGCGATTTTTTGTTTTTTTTTGGCATAGCTAAATGCCCTAAAAAGTTATAGATGTGTACTTCACATAATACAAAATCCACTAAAAAAAAGTTTCAAAAAATAATAAAATTGTCTAGACCCCGAACTAAAGTGAAAACAAAAAGTCAAAAGTGAAAAAAAACGTGGGCAAGCACGTTTTGACACCACCGTCTTTGGCGATTTTTAATTCTTATTTGGCTAAGCCAAATGACTTGAAAATTTATAGGCATGTACCTCACGTCATAAAGAAATCATAAAAAAAAATCAGAAAAAAAAAAAAACTTTTAGGCCCCGAAATAATTTTTGGTGGGGGCCGAACGCCGTCGGGTTCGGGCCCCGTACGGGACCCCGAACGCCCGAACGTACGGAGGTCCGCCCGGGGGCCTCCGTACGTACGGGCTGGTATATATATATACGAAACAGTTTGTCACAGCCCCTCGTTTGTTGTCCTCTTCTCTCTCTCTGCCTACGGTTTTACCGGGAAGTTCTATTTGTGACGATATATATATACAGGGTAACGGGCGTTCAGGACGGGCCGAACGCCCGAACGTATGGGACCCCTTGGGGATGCGTTCGGCTGTTCGGGCTGAAGGCGGACCCAAAAAAAAAAAAAAAAGTTCATCAAAAAATTCTGAAAAAAAGATATRTTATGGAGAAAAATAAATTAAATAAGATTTTCCTGAGCATTACATCCGAATTCCTTACCAAATTTGAAATAAAAATAAAATATGAAAAATAAATACTAATAATAAAAATAAAAAAAAAATAAAAAAAGAATTTAATTTAGTGAGTGCGCGAGCATGTTTTCGAGACCGCCATCTTTGGCGATTATTCATTTTTTTTGGCATAGCTAAATGCCCTGAAAATTTACAGATGTGTAATTCACATAATACAAAACCCACTAAAAAAGTTTCAAAAAATAATAAAATGGTTTAGATCCCGAACTAAAGTGAAAACAAAAAGTAAAAAGTGAAAAAATTCGTGGGCGAGCACGTTTTGACACCGCCATCGTTGGCGATTTTTAATTCTTATTTGGCTGAGCCAAATGACTTGAGAAAAATTGCAGGCATGTACCTCACGTCATAGAGAACTCACAGAAAAACATTTTGAAAGAAATAATTATTTTTAGGCCATGAAATAATTTTTGGCGGGGGCCGAACGCTGTCGGGTTCGGACCCGAAACGCCCGTACGTATGGAGGTCTGCCCGGGGACCTTCGTACGTACGGGCTGGTGACCCTGTATATATATATATATATATATATATATATATTGTTTTTCTGCGCTCTCCCAAAGGACCCTAAATCCGGGCTCTTTTCAATTTTTGAAAGTTAGATGTCAAGTGGGGGGAAGGAGGGTACAAATTTGTTTTAAGGGGGCTAAGGAGGTTTAAATGGGGGTGCCTTAGTGTGATTTTGTTATTTTTTTTTTAATCTTCGATTCTGTAAGAAATGCTAATGTGACCGTCAACCAAAAGTTGTTTGTATTGCAATTCCACACAATATAGTTTTTCTGGAATTTTTTGACTTCCATTTATTTATTTATTTATTTTATTTTTATTTTTTGCGTTGGGGCTGCCCAGAACCCTGCCCAGGGGGTCACTCCTGACCGGGCACCCGGGCGTGTATCCAGGCTGTGCACAGCTGGTGCTGCTGCCCAGGGGGTTTCTCCTGACCGGGCACCCCGGGCGTGTATCCGGGCTGTGCACAGCCGGAACCCTGCCCAGGGGGTCACTCCTGACCGGGCACCCGGGCGTGTATCCCGCTGTTGAGTGTGTGCGGACTGTGCACAGCTGGTGCTGCTGTTGGCCGGGCACAGGTTATCACTGCATACTGCGCGATGATTATCGCTGCTGCTGTTGACCGCTGCTGGTCGCCGCTGTTGCATTCTGCTTGGTGACTGTTGGGGCTTGCTGCCATTGGTGCTCACCGTCGTTAAGTACTACGGTTGCGGCGCATAAGGACTGATACAGGGTGTTGGGCAGCTGTAGTTGGACCTAGGGAGGGAACTTGGTGCTGCGAGTGGGAGGCTCGTTAGAAGGGGTTACTTCGGCAGGTTGAGTTCGTTGTCCAAGCTGTCAGTTGACCGCCATTGCGTGGCCCTCAGGAGAATCAAGATAACAAGGCCCTCTCTCGCGAGTCTGAGTGCACCCTCCTTGGATCTGAGAGTCTCAAACGTATCTCTATCTGCCCTTCTTACTCTAGGTCTAGTCTGTTGGTTACGAGAGGTAGGTGGCAAGCGGGATTGCAACCCGTAGGACCGCATCAAGACTCTGTGGGGAGTCATCCCACCGATTGTGGGAACTCTGCCGGAACCTAGGCGAGGTTCTGGAGGCAGGGAACCATCAGGCAAACCATCTCTATCTGTACAACCCACTACACCCATGTTTGTTTATCCCCCCTATAGCTTGAGTGATGTATGCCTGCCTGTCCCTATAATTCTTGCTTTCTATTCAGGACATAACCAGATTAAATAAAGGAACGCATCTATAATGTCAGTTTCGACTTCTTTGTGTTGCCTGAAAGCAGATTGTGGAATTGCATCTGGGGGGAAGGGTGGGAGAAAGGCAGTATTGCATGAAGTTTGGTCGGGTCAACCAAAAGTTGGGCCAGTTCCATAGGTTTGGGAAGGCCCAGTGCCGTGTTTTATTTTGTATTGCTTGGGGAACCAGACATGTTCCATACGTTTGGGTGGTCTGGTTGCTCTGCCTTGTGAGGGCTGAATGTGAATGACTTTTCAAGAGTCAGTCAAATCCATAAGTTTGGGTAGTCTGGCGACCTTGTTTACTTTGGGTTTCTGTCGATTTTTTTTTGCCTTGGCTTTGAGAGAAATGAACCAGGCTGAGGACCAAGACATGTTTCATAAGCTTGGGTGGTCTTGGTCCAACGCCTCGCACATGCTGGAACCAGAAGGTTATAACTTGGCTATACTTTACTATTATTCTATCAATGAACAGGCTAGTCAGACAGGGTCCCATAAGTTTGGGTGGTCTGACTATAACTTATCACCAACTGAAGAGAGTATTAACTAGGAATAAATTTGTGGTACGAAGGGGCAGACTGAGTCTTGAGCTGAAGATGATCGGCTCAGTTCTATGCTACCTCAAAAGAATAAGTGAAGACAATTATATAAAGTTGGGATATCTAAACAGTTCAGGGCAACTAGGGTGATCTGATCATATGCCCAAAGAAGAGAAAAGTTGTTGTGCCATTTGTCTGTGTACACTTCCTGGCTGGGCTAGATATGTTCCATAAGTCTTGGTGGTCTAGCCTTATGCCCTATGTAAGCTGGGTATAAAGGGATAAATCATTGAAAGACTACGAACTATTGTCTGCTAAGTTGACTTGGGCTGGTGAGAGTACTTACCTTAGTGGTTTGGCCTGCATGTGACTGGGTAAGGCCACTACTTAGTTTGAGTTTCAGTTTGATAGGTAGTTGCTTTAGCTGCTCGCCACATGGTAGAGCCATAGGAGGTACTTTTAATTCCTGCATTTTCTGAGTTGAGTTTTTTTACTTAGGTCAATTTCTACATTTGCTGCGATCTTTTTGTTATACTTAGCCTTGTATAAATCTTGTTAAGCTAATTTCTCTACGGGAAGCGCTGCCGAAATTTCTACAAAACCAAGGAGTTAGTCAGATTTTGTCTTCTCAAAGTTCAACTTCTCTGGCTTTTTGACTTAGTAAAAATCTGGGAAATCTCCTTCTCTAAAGGGGGTGCTGCCCGATTTTTTGTTAATTCAGGGAGTTAGACAAAATTTGACCTTGGGAGGTTGAAGATTATTTTTGTTTTTTATACTTAGGCTGATATAAATTCTGAGAAGGCATTTTTCATACGGGAAGCGCTGCCGAAATTTTCTTAGTTTAGAGGAGTTAGACTATATTTTGACAGGTGGCGATTCTGCCGATCCTACCTGGATAGGGGGGATTATGCCATGAGTCTACCTTTCTTTGGTCGCTGACCTAGAGGCAGACTTAGACATAATTAATTAGGAGGATTCTGAGTGAGACTATGATATGGAAATTATTCTCCGTGAGCTTATAATTTTAGCTTGGGGCATTGACATGTCTTGTGCTACAGGTCCTCTTGATCGTTTGACTCAGCATTTGGACTAATTTTAGCTTGATCCCACGAGGATCATCTTCTGTTATCACTGATAACAGGTCGGTTGGTTGATCGCCGACTCGTCGGCTCACGACACAAGTTGGCTTATACTTGTACCTCAGCCTGATTGCCTTAGCCCTGAGGTTTTATATGTTTCTTTGAGGGTTTTAACCGAGCTTCTTTTAAATGACCATTATAAAGAATTTATGAGATTTATGAAAGTTGAATTATGACTGGGGCTTGAGTGTGTGAGGCATGATGTGAGTTACAGAGAATAGTAAAGTTGACCACATTGGTGTATGGCCATGTGCCTATTGTGTGTGTCTGTGTTTTATGCAGGTTAGTATTTTGGAGTTTGATATATGGGTCTTACTTTGGAGGAAGTGAGAATGACAATCATGTGTCACACGATCTACATACCTGATGGGTCTATGTTTCTCCTTCTTTTGTTGTTATCTCGATATCTGATTTGATGTATAAGTGGTGGGATGTTTATTTACTTATTGTATGATTTTGCTTGTTAATTTTTATAGTTGGACGTTGTAGTCCGTGGCAGCCGTCAAAGTCAAACCCCTTGACATCTGCCCAAGCCTGGAGTGGGGCTCGTCTCCAGGGCAGTAAGAGGCGACAGCCACCACAGGTATGGACCTGTGTACCACCCACTCTGCACAGAGTGCAGAAGAGGGTGTGTGGTCTTCAACCGCACTTGGCGATTGTCCTGCGTCGAGAGATTAACCCTCAAGGCGCGTTGTTAAGCGCATCGGTCCGGCACCGCACGAAGCAGCGCGGGACCCTCCCGGCCGTGTCACGCAGGAACAGGACCACCTAACCATGAACACAATCCAACGGAGCTTCCTATAGGCCGCTCCGGCCGGGTGCGCCAGCCATACCTCTTGCGAGCCCCTACAACAGGATAAGGCCTACACGAGGCACAGCTTACCTCCACCATTCGGGAGTTGTCACCTCCCTGCGGTGGGCGTATTCCCGCTGAGCTACCAGTCCACAATACGAAAGCTACTCTGTTGCAATCGCAGAGGTGGACCAGCCGAGGGCGTTTCTCGTTCGCTGTCGCATAGGGGGTACGCGCGGTATTACGCCTTTGTCGAACCCGCGCGTGAGTCGTCTTCTTGGGGTGGCTGAAGTCCCAAGTGCGACCCGTCGGCGGTCGACTAGGACGTACTCTACACTCGCACGTACACCACATAACAACAAAACAAAACATAACACACGCTTACAAACGTACCCACTCGAACGAAACGACACAAACGAACAAACCGCTCTATCCTAGTCCCTTGAGTAACTAACCCATAACTTTCCGACGTGAACTCGGATAAGCGTCGCGCGCGAGATTCTAATATAAACCTGCGTGGTAGCAGGGCCTCCCCATATCGACTGGCACTATCTGAAGATGCAAACAGTCGCAGTAATATCCTCACGATATTGAATGGCTGAAGAAAAATATATCGTGGGGTCTTACCCCTCACGATATTGAACGGCTGAAGGACGCACCGTTCGGCCTCCGCGACTTCTTTGTGCCTTTACCAGGATGTCGTGGTAGGCGATCCATCAAGGCTCCACTTGAAAGGAAATCCTCCCATCTCGTGGAGCCGGAACCCGCCTTGTCCTGGACAAGGACCTGGAACGCGGGTTCAGGACTAACGTCCGACTAAGAACTTCAAAAAGCAAAAGAAAAGTAGTGGGGCGCTCGTCCCTTAGTTGCGTTCCCGACTACCCTCTACGTGCAGGCCCAAGCGAACATGCCTATGTTCTGTCCATACATAAGGGTATATAAGCAATACATAGACATATAGAGGCTTAAATTTGTGGGTCGATCACTTCTCACAATCACGATGCAAATCTGACCCAGGAAACATACCTGCATTCACATCAAAGTTGAACAGAGAGAATAGAGCCCACACACTACACGGGGTCAACTTCAATCACTTCRTTGTACTCACACCCCATGCTTTAGCCATGCAAACCCCAACCTCCGTCCAACCTCCGTAAATAAATACTCAGTGTTTCCTTTAAATGACCATTCAATAAAAGCCCGGGTGAAAACCTTAATGAAACAACGAAAACCACCGGCCAAAGCTCTTTTAGGTTGAGCAAGGGAAGAGGGATGGAGTTGAGTCGTAGACCGACGAATCGGTAACGGACCTGTTATCAAGGATAACAGAAGACGATCCTTGTAGGATCGAGCTGACACTGACCCAAGTTCTGGATCAAATTAACCAAAGAGTAAACCTGTATAACAAGACAAGTCAATATTCCAGCTAATCATATAAGCGTATGGAGGGTAACCTCCATATCTCATCTGCACCCGAATTCTACAGATGTTAGGCCTAAACTTACCCYTGTAYAAGTACCCAGAGTAAMACCTAGATCTTTAGGTACACCTCTCCTATAAGTGATTGCCTAAGGGTCGCCACCTGTCGACTTATAGTCTAACTCCTCTAAAAACAAGAAAATTTYGGCARCGCTTCYCGTAGGAAAACTKCMTTCCCAGAATTTATACGAGCTCAAATATAGACACTAAGATAAATCTCAACTTTCAAAAGTCAATGTTTGTCTAAGTCCCTGAACTAGCAAAAATTTGGGCAGCACTTCCCCTAGAAAGGAAGGTTTCCCAAATTCTTACTAAGTCAGAAGTACTTCAACAAAAGTTCAACCTTTGAAGAGTCAAACTTAACCAACTCCTTGGTTTTGCAGAAATTTCGGCAGCGCTTCCCGTAGAGAAAGTAACTTTCCAAGATTTCTACAAGACCAAATCTACAAAGTGACCCAGAAACTGCGAGACAACAAGACTAAGCAGAAAAGACAACTACCTCTTATAGCTCTATCACATGGCGAGCACTAAAGCAACTACCTATCAATACAAACCTCAGACTAGACACAGGTGCGACTCATCCACATGCAAAGCCATACCACAAAGGTAAGTCCTCTCACCTCCCCAATTTTGAGACTTTTCCAACAATAGTTCATGAACTCTCAGTGAGTTATCCCTCTGTACCCAGCTTACAAAAGGCATAAAGCCAGACCACCTGAACTTACAGAACAGTCTGACTTAGCCAAGAATATACACAAACAGAGGGCACAACTACTTCTCTCTTCATTTTGGCATAAGCCCTGAACTGCTTAATATCCCAGTTATATATATTTATCTGAATTTAGTCTTCTAAGGTTGCATAGGACTGAACTCCTCACGTTCAGTCTGCCCCATCTTACCTCAAGTTCTATTCTTAATTCATACTCTCTTCAGGTTGTGATAAGCTATAGTCAGGCCCCCTGAACTTACAGAAGGGTCTGACTAGCCTGTTCTTAAACAATATAATATCAAAGTGTATCCAAGTTATAACCTTCGGGTTCAAACATGTGCGAGGCATTGAGTCAGACCCCCTGAACTTACAGAAGGATCTGCCTCTCTGCCAAACTCCTTTCTCCCTGATCCAGCGTGCATGGCCTTTGGGCTAGATCCCCTCAACTTACAGAGGGACCTATCTTTCTTGCCAAAGTCAGTCCCCTCTGAACCCTTATGTGCGCGGCTTTGAGCCAGATCCCCTGAACTTATAGAAGGACCCAACTCTTCGCCAAGTTCATTCCTCTCTAAATCATCATGTGCGTGGCCCCCTGAACTTACAGAAGGGCCAAGTTCCTTTTCAAAGCTACTCCCTCAGAATAAAACAGAAAGGGACTACGCCACCTGAACTTACAGAACAGCTCAGTCACCTTGTTCAGAAACAAAGAAACAGAAAAAAAAACAAAGAAAATCAAGGCAACATAGGGTACCAAAACTTATCGAGCGCCCTAAGTCCCTGAAAATTTCAACCACAGTCAAGCCTTCACAAGTCAGAGCAGTTAGGCCACCTGAACTTACAGAACAGCCTAACTCTCCACGCAAACCATAGCACTGGGTCTCCCTAAACTTATGGGGACCTCCCAGCCTCCAAAGCAATCAGACCCCCTGAACTTACAGAAGGGTCTGACTACTTCATGCATTACCAGAATGAAACACAGCACTGGGTTTCCCCAACCTAAAGGACCCGGYCAAACTTCATGTATAACTGCCTTCCTCCCACCCTTCCCCCCAGATGCACCCCCTTGTGTGATACATGCCTGCTTTCATACCATAAAGAAACTAAAACTTAAGATTAAGCATGCATTCCTTTAGCTTATCTGAGTTTAGATCCTGAAAGTTAGACAAAAGTCAACTATAGGATGCATGCGCAGTACTCAACCAATACATAGAGAAAGATATAGATAGGGGTTATATCTGGGTATATAAGGGAAAAAGAAAGTTACCTCTGAGTTCCCCGCCCCCAGAACTCCTCCTRAGTTCCGGCGGAGCTCCCGCAATCGGTGGGCTGACCTCCCACAAGGTCTTGCCGCGGTCGTACGGGTTGCCAATCCCCCCTGCCGCTTTCCTCTCGTAACCTCATACTAGACTGAGAGTAAGAAGGATAGAAGTAGACAGGTTAGACGCTCAGATCCAAGAGAGGTGCGCTCAAACTCACTGGAGAGGGCCACGTTACCTGGATGCGTCTGAGGGCCCCGTAATGATGGTCAATACCGCCACAGAAGACAACCAAAACCACGGCCAGAATGCAACGCACAAGTCCCCTGACAGGCTCTCAGAGTCACAGCAATAACCCTCGCTGCACCAAACTCCGCCCCCCCCTCCAAGCTTTCGTATCCCTCTTTTCGACCAGACCGCGGCCTCTCAGCCTGGAGAGACCGTGTCCAGGTACAGCTCCTTAGTCTATTCGAGGCACAGCAGTACATAGTGAAACACAGTGTATTGGCGCAACTAATACTCAGCAGCTATAACAGTACCCGTATGACCGGCCGAGAGCTTGTAGCAACCACCACAACGTATGCAAAGCTGAAGACGCAGCAACCGTAGCAGCAGTACACAGCGGTACACAGCGCGCTCAGTAGTGTAGAGTTACTCAGTAACCATAGCACTTTGTGACAGATATAGCAGCTGCTGCAGCAGAAACACAACCAAGGCAACCTGCAGCCCACCTAGTAGTAGAGCATACCAGATATTGTAATCAATTGGACGCTCGATGAGAAGACACCCCGCGGTTAGCCTTGTTGCAGCCTCATCCAACGGCAAACAGCGTCGCAAGCCAAAAAAGTGGGCCAGCAGCTTCGCAGCCCGCTCTTCCTCTGCTGCCTACAGCGGCCCCTTTAAGTACGAGTGCATCTGGCCGTCAACTCCAACTAGGTTTATTTGAAACTTAGTACGAAATAACCAACGGGGTAGTGATGATTATTATGACGAAGGTCATGGCTATAACTCCTATGAAAACAGCCGTGAGAGAGGGCATGCTTAGTAGCGGGGGGTCTCACCCTTGCCCCGTAGAGCTAGCCGCACAGCACCAGACAAAGGCATGGTCATGGCATCACCTGGTCAGAGTAATCAGCAGCGTCCAGCATCAACATCCTTACTAACACTCATACTCGAAGTTCACAGCGCTGGCCCAATGTTGAAGGCAAAAACCTGCAAAGAAAGCAACCGTAGTACGAAGTGCCACTCATAACAGCATCAGCAACTTGCTGAGCAGATACTGACCCAAACATCCGCCACCTCCTGAGCGCACGGTAATAGCCCCCAGGAACACAACCCTCAACAACGCTCTATGCACAGCTGCAGTGGCCTATCAGCACTGTCAAAGCGGCAGCCGCTATCAGAGCCTAAGTAGCAGTAGTCCAGGGGCTAACTAAGTTTTGTCGCAACAACTCTCGTCATACTGAGTCTTCACAATGATCCTCGTTCGGATGTTTACTCCAAAATTATCACGGACAACCCTGGAAATCATCATTTTTGCCTTGGATCTGCTTCTCTTTGTTGTGAAAATCTTGACCGCACTATAGTACCTTGCTAACTCGACCAAACTCTTGGTTCGAAGATTCTTCAATTTTCGTTGGTTCTTGAACATCCCGACCATCTCATCCCCGATGGCCAGCGCAGCAGGTGAGGCCTCCGTAATCCTTCGGAGGACAATTCTTCCTTCAGTTTCGAAGTACTTCTTGCACCGTCGCAGAGGTCGCGTTCCTCTTCCAAATTTTACCCTAGTCTCTCCGAACAACCTCTGCACCACTCGCCAGCCATCCACCCAAGTCCTTCCGCCATTACAATAGAGAACAACCTCCCCTTTCCGTTTGATCAAGCTTCGTAACGTTTCCACAACTTTTACACTGCCTTCATTTTTTCCTTCAAGGCTTACTTCCAAGATTCTCCCGGTGTCCTTATGATACTCTCTTAGCCTACTGCCAGTGTCGCCTTTCCATTTCATCCTCTCCCTTCTTCCTGGCCTACGCTTGGATTTCTTGGGTGTTTTCCTTGATTTTACCGATCGAACATTCAGCGAAGGTGACCAATGCCTAATCAGGGTCGCCTCAACAGCCTCTAATTTTGAACGATCTTCGCTTAAGAATAATGGTAGTGCTACGTACCGGTGAGCCCCGACCTTCCCCAGGCAGTTATATAATTGCCGCCTCTACTTCGTCCCCCTCCTTCCTTGCCTAAAGTGCTCTCGCCACCGTGCCCAAAACCCACGCTCCGTCATGCCAATGTAAGTTTGCTTGTACCTGGGCGAGATCAGCAAATAAACACAGCTTCGCGGCTCCGACAAGTCAAACTTCCCTTTCTCTATCTCGTCCAACCAGTAATTCACGAATTTCTCACCCCATTTTAACTTCTCACTCAAAATCAATCCAATCGTAGCAGCCCGAAGTATCCCCTCATCAGTCTTACACTTACCCTTGTTATGTAGTCTACGATCACAAAGTCGTTCGGCCACCTCCAAATAGTCGTTGCAACAATCAGCACCTCACTCAGATTCCTCGTCAGAGTACGATTGCCCGGAGTCACAATGATCCGACCTCCTTTCTTCCTTACCATCTTTGATCATGACGCCTTTAGCGCCCCTTGTTTGCATCCGTGGAATTGTTGGAAGCGGAATAACCGAAGGATCGTAGGCAACTGACGATCGTCGAATCACCAAACGCTTTATGGCCAACTCACGGTTTTCATAGGCAACTTTCTCGCGCCGGCAAGCCTCCTTGAGTTCCTAAATGGTCAACGCATCATAGAAGTCTGAACATTCCTTCTCGAACTTCTCCTTTCCTCCTGGGCCGCACGACGCCACAATATGTTTGAGTGAAAGATCGATCTTCCTCGGTGTACACGAAGTACCCGCATCTGCGCCTTGCTCACTTTTCAACAACTCAATTCGCGCCATGGACTCCCCCGACAACTTCGTATTTGACTTCTTCTCCGGTGTGACTATAGGTGGACTATTACCAACAGGTAAATCAGGACCACGTTTCCTTTTCTCCGTCAAATTCAACTTTGCCGCCAACGCGCGTAATGCCAACAACTCGTCATCAACTTCTTCCTCGGTATTACCGATTGTCTTCGGTGCAATCAGCCGACGTAGCCGCTCTTTTTCATCCTCTATGGATTCGGATCGACAACCAGCTTTGACCACGCCTTTCCCTCTCCTTTCATACCTTTCCCTCTCTTCGTTCCGGTCCTTGCGCATTTCACTACGAATAATCCGTAGCAAACGCGCATCACGCTCCGCTTTTAGCCTTTGTCTTTCCTCCTGGCGAAGCAACCTTTTGTTCTCTCGCTCCTGTCTGAGTTCTTCTTCTTTACGACATTTTTCCTCCTCGGCTTCACGCTCAACACGGTTTCTACGTTCCTCCGCCATTTGCAGAAAGTATTCCCTCATGAGCGCATTCGTATCATCTCCCGTCTCGCCCCTCTCAGTCCCACTTTCATCCGACCAGCTCCTCCGAGCAGCTATACTTGTACTAGCCACCGCGGGTCTACCCATGTGAGTGGGGTTAACCGTTTGTGCAGACGGGACAAAGGCACGCCCGAGAGCTTTCACCTGCCCAAACTCTGCACAGTCACATATGAAGTGGCCACCTTCGCCGCATTTATAACACTTCCAATTGTCTGGCGGCAAACCGCCACCACCCCCACCTTCCATGTTTCTTCTTGAATCAGCTCCGTCACTCATCAGATATCGAAGATAAACCCCTCAACATCCGATAGTCCTCTAGCTAGTACAATCTTCACACCGAATCTTCGTCTTGAGCTACCAACGAACGCTTCTTATCATAAGCCGCCACCTCCGCTAGGTACGATCTCCTAGATGGTTACGACCTTGGATGATAGGATTCAGAGAACTGCCAAGCACGCAGTCAACAACACACTCGGCCAGAGGCCATACACGCTGTAGATTCATCAAAGCATCTTAATTATAAGACAGACTCACGTTAACACGTGGCTGTTAACAGTGGTCACTTGAAGCGCATGATGAGTGATGAGAGGCACGACTGCCACAGTCGTCAGAGATGACCCATCCCCCTTCNTTAACACGTGGCTGTTAACAGTGGTCACTTGAAGCGCATGATGAGTGATGAGAGGCACGACTGCCACAGTCGTCAGAGATGACCCATCCCCCTTCCCACACAATCCATTCCCCCAGTCGTGTCGACGTCATCCGGTTAGAGAGGATTCTCACTTTCTTGATCCAGCTATTTAACCAGTGCATCACGGGATAATCACTCCGGCTCTGATGCTCTACCCGTCAAAACCACACCACACCACCCCTAAGTCCTGGCGAYGGCTACCAGGTTACTACAATACTAGAGATCGAGTCCTAAACCAAGCAAGCCAAATTTCGCTGCTACTATGCACCTAGACTGCCTTATAGCTACGTTCAAGCCACCTCCTCTGTCCTCTTCTACTACACATTCCGAAGAAACTTAACGGATCTGGTCAGGAACGAGGCCAGAATCAGAAAAAGCAAGAAAAACAGCAAGGAGAAAAATAAAAGGAAAACAAAGAGAAGAAAAAGAAAAACAAAAAAAAACTTACCTTGTTTCATTGCTCCCAAGGAGTGCAACAATGGACATGAATCTCCTGTCAGATCATGGAAAGACACACTAGCATAAGGATTGCAACCCTACCAACGAGGTAGGGTTGCTGCCTCGTTGCCCACCACCTGCTTAGTCCACAGGTTGAGGGGAGCAACAAGCAACTTGTGATATTAACGAGCTCAAGTCCAAACATGCTCAGAGATGGGTGCAAAAAGTACCCCAACTTTGGAGCTTCTTAATAAAGCATTCGTCTAAAAAAATCTGAAAAAATTCACAGGTGTGGCGGAGGTGTCCACCTACTCAAAAAAAAAAAATTCAAAGCTAAGGGAAATGATTTGAGCCATTAAAAAATATAGGTGCGAATTTGAAAACATGAGTTTTCTAAATTTTTCATCCCCGTTTTTTTTCATTTTTTCTTTTTCCCCCTCTTCTCCTTTTTATTTTATTATTTTTTTTCTTTTTGCTTCCCGTTGGCATAAGCCACTGCCACTCCCCCAATCATGGTGAACCTACAAAATGTTGAAATACATACCCAAGTTCGATTCCAAGAGAGAATTTATGAAAAATTTAAAAAATAGATAATTTGTCAACATATGTGTATAATCCTTACGCAGGGACCATGCTAGTTCACAACGCCAATCTTGGCTGCTTCATTTCATCAATCACACGGTCGAGATGACCGTGCCATACTCGTTGGCCCACGAGCTGCTCCGTCAAAAAGCACTAGCTCAGTGGGGCTATAAACTTCAATCCTCGCATCTACTGGATGTAAGGTTAGTGGGTTACCTACCAAGCTAGCTCCTATCACACCGTGATAGGAACAACTCTTCTATAAGAAAAGTCTGCCCACTCACCAGATAGGAGTAACTCTTCTATAAGAAGAGCATGCCCACTCACTAGGTCATCCTCGACAAAGCCCAACAGACTCAAAGGTTTAAGCCTGTTGGCATGCCCGCCCCCCCCGCCCTTGTTCATTTGGCTGGGCTTTGAGCCCCTTGGCCAGACGCCCTGCCTGCACCATTCTGTAGTCGGCTCACGCTCGGCCTTAATAAAAAAATACTAAGGTCGGGCGCGGCCTTCTCTCTGATTAGCCGAGTCGCAGCCCTGATGACCGCGTGCTCATTCAACCCTTACGACAGCCACACACCTTGGTGCGGTAATCCTTGTTCGCCCCTTAGGCTCCCAATCGTGCGATTGGTCATCATGTTAAGTAGGATATGTTTTAAATTTATCATTCCAACCTTTCCACTACCGTACATCCCTGTGCCTTTACCAAAATTTTGTCGAAATAGGCAGAGAATAAGTTTGTGTCCGTTGAAAGCTGCTGGTTATATTCAACCAGCGCGTCAACTGAGATCCCTTCCACTGTATAAACCATGTTGGCGTGGAAAAGATTTTCATCTTTTGCCCATTCTAATGGGCACCACACCCCCTTGTTTTGTTCGAGCTGTTCCAAATCTGACTCACTGGGCCGGACATCGAACGGGGCGACAAACAAATGGACCCCCTTCTCGACGTAATTTTCGGATACCGCAAGTTTTCAACCTTAGGTTCAAAATGTTTAGTCTCTCGGTCCTAAGGTTGGTTTGAATAGCCTTTGGCAGACGCATCTCTCATGAAGTCTCTCAATTCAAAGTTTAAAATACCTTGCAGATACCCTTGTCAGGGTTTCTGCCCCGACAACATTCCTGGATCCCATTGAACGACGTCCCCGTCGTTTACCATTACAATACATAGTCATGATTCTTATGAAAATTTTCATGTGAGAACAACAATCACAAAACACAATAACAAAAAACAATTGTCTGGGACAAAGTCGGAAGTTTCCACCAACAAATTTGGATTCAGCCTCCAGAAACTCAAATATCATAACATAAAAAAAACTCGATTATGCCTCCAAAAGTCTAAACAAAAACATAACAAAATTGGATTCTGCCTCCAAAAGCCTAAGACTTAACATCCTCGCACTCATCAATTAGAATAGTACTAGATTCCGCCCCTTGAAAGCCTAAAATCAAAACTTGGACCCAACTTACGCCCCTGAAAGACAAAAATACAAAGGATTTTTTTTTAAATGGTTTTAGCATCATCCCACTAGCGGCCAACAATTTGTTTTTCTGAATGGTCACCAGATTACGCCCCTGACAAACCTAAAACCGACAACCTTTGGGTTGACATTCCAATTAATTAACCTTCAAGAAGTTGTTCATATAAAGTTTAAATGAACCATCGAGAGATCAACTATTCATTTAAGGTTATCACCCAAGTTTTAAGTTTAATCAAATTTTGAAAAGAAATAACAACTTACATAGTTATCATGGCTGATATTTATGAGTTGTTTGTATCTTGCATCAAGGAGTGGTGTAATCGTTTTCACAGGATAGCATCTCGACATCGAACTCTGCTTCAGATTCAAGTCTCATCATATTTCCTCTGATGTCGATGTTGTGACGCCATCAATCGGTTATTGATAGAGTAAAACAGCACCATCTCACACAACCGAGGTTAGTGAGGCCTCGGCAACGGAGGCGAGATGACTCTGCTCGACACGCGTAGTTATTTTTCTATAAGTAGCGTCTTGATATGTCTTGATAAGCTTTCTTTCAATGTTAGTGTAGTCTCCCTGCCTTAAACCACAGGATCCAGAAAACAGCATATTGTTGTGGACCAGAAACATAACTCAGGCGCGAGCCTCACTACTACTTACATAGCTCACAGTTTCATCGAAAATTTATTGCGACATGATAACAAATGTACAACAAACTTCAATTAACCACAAAAAAACAATTCCTAACAAATGTTTTCACATGAAATTTCATAATCATCCAAACCACACATCTGAACAATATTCATGTCATAGAAATGCATCGCATATAATATAAAATGGATAATCTTAAAATAAATGCGAATCCAGTTAAACTGATGAATCAAAATATACATCAATCGAAATACATAAATAAAATGCATAACTCAGCAAAATAATATTAAGAGAAAGTCAACCTTTGGTTAACAATGTTTCAAATAACTCAAACTTAAAATGAACGTTACAACAAAGTTAATCTTATAACATCATAACTAAAATAATGTCTCAAAATTAATTATAAAGTATCTCAAAAATTGTTGAGATGAATGATAATAATCTTAACACAGTGACCGAAAATTTAAAGATAATAACAATAAACTTTTAATGTCAGAAAAGGAATATATTATGATTCAATTAATATCATAACAATTAAAATGTATATCCAACTGAAATGTTTAGAATAAATCATCGTAATAAAATTAACAATTTATGACATAAAGTTTTAAAATAACTACAAATCAATCAATGTTGATAAGATAATGAATTTCGAAAAGTCAGAAGACAATGAAAATAATTCATCAAAAAATAAATACCCGAGGGTCGTTCCACCAGGGACAATGGTAGGTAGCCGTTATCCCCGACAATGGCGTCACCTGTCGAGCACATCGACTCCCGCCTTTTTCGCAAAAGGAGAAAGTCATCCCCACCACGTCATGCAGGATTAAAAGAAAATGCAGGGACAACTTGGGGAGAATGCAAGATAGTCTCACGAACCGCCGAGACAGTCGTGGTCACGCTCTCACAGCGCCGCTCTAGCCGGGTGCGCTAGTTGTACTTCTCTCGGTCCCCTACAACATGATAGGTTATTGTAGTGCACAACTTACCTTTCCTAAAAGGTTGTCACCACCATAGAGGCGTATCCCTACAGAGCTATTGACCCACGTGCGAAAACTTTTAAATCCAATTGCAAAGGCAAGTCATCCCAGGGGGTTTGGTCGTTCGCTGGTACGTTTGGTTAAGACGTCAACTGGACCCGGACGTTATTCGTTCCTTAGGGCGTTGATCTCCTAAGTATGAAGGTCACGATGATCGACTAGGACGGTTGCAACGATACATAAAACCTGCAACTAAATCCTAGTGTCTTAGACACACAACTCGGAAAGAGTTACAAGGATATACCAAAATGAATCGACCAGTAGTCGATAGAAAAGTACATTTGAATTTAACGTGTGTTCACATGATAATCGAAAATCATTTCATCATCAAAATTAAATAAAAATTACAAAATTGAAATGAAAATCGTTCATTGCAGATCGAAATCGTTAGAACACTATCGATGGAGCCAATAAAAGTTGGTTTAAACAATAACCCCGATTCATCCGACAAGGTAGTCGGACTGACTTAGTTTTAAATTGATGAGATGGATCGTCAAAGTTATTCATTCCACCCTACCATAAACCTAAGACTACAAGCACTCTTTTGTTTGCACGTACCAATCATCTTTCTGGGTGACAGACTACTTACCGACGTTATCGTATGATTTTCTAACAGGTGTGTTACTTGAAGTGTTGCGTGTCTAACAATAATCTTCTGACTTAATTGTTTTCCTCGATACTAAAAACTTGCAGATGTTCTTGCCTTCGCACTGTCGAGCGCATCGGCTCTCGCCTTTTTCGCCTTTTTCACAAAGGCGAGAGCCCTCCCGGCCATGTCACACAAGAGTTTAACAAAACCAAAACAGAACAAGAGACAACTCGGGAACGACGTAGAATAATCACGCGAGATGCTATAACGGTCGTGGTCGAGTCGCTCCTTCGCCGCTCTAGCCGGGTGCGCCAGCTGTACATCCCGCGGTCCCCTACGACATGATAGGTTCTCGCGGGGCACAACTTACCTTCCCTAAGGGGTTGTCACCACCCTTAGGGGTGTATCCCCGCTGAGCTACTGACCCACGTGCGCAAGCTTTTAAATGCAATTACAGAGGTAGGTCAGCCGAGGGCGTTTGCTCGTTCGCTGTAGTATAGATATGCTTGGTTAACGCAAAGTGGACCCGAGCGTCGTCCGTCCCTTAGGGCGCTGATCTCCTAAGTATGGAGCAAACGTCGGTTGACTAGGACGGTCTCAACCAAGGATGAAACCCAACATTAGGCCTCGTCCCTTTAACATACAATCTAAAGAAAGTTGTAACAATCATACATAATTACATCGAAAGGAATCGACCGTAGTCGATAGGACGGTATGTCCAATCTAAAATGATAACTAAAAGAAATCGAATTTTCATTTAATACACCCAATATCTCAATATAAAAAACAATCCGACCACCTCAGGTCGAACACCACAAAACAATCAAACAATCGCAAACAAAGAGTTGGCTTACTGAGAATAACAGTGATGCAGCCGACAAGGTAGTCGGTCTGCCTTAGTTTCGACTTGATGAGACGCGTTGCCAACGTTATTCATTCCACCTACCGCCGACTTTAGATTAGACACATATCTTCATCCGTTTCTCAAACTTTTTGGATGACAAACTACTTTGAGAGTGCTTCTTGATCAGGGACATTGCTTGAAGAATCGCATGCCTCTCCCTCTAGGAAGTGGTCTGGGGTACTCCTCCTTCTCGTCCGAGCATAAGACTCATATCTCAGAAGTCGGCCCGTCTCCACCGAATCGGCAAATACCCCCCGTAGAACGGTCCACTCGGGGTAGATAACAGGGTCGGCTCCTGAAGCAACGAACCCCCGCCCCATATGCTTTCTAGGGATAGAAAATGTGTCCACTGCAAGTAGCTCTCAGTTATTTTTATTTCTCTTGAATTAAGGGTAACTTGGATGAAAAGAAATCGAAGAAGATAGAGAACGAGAATCATTTGGACAGGTATAGGTAGACAAGGTCGTTCGAGATAGAAAGGGTCATTCCTTGGGAGAAGACTAAGTATTTTTGACTTTATCTGCTTTATTTCAATCGAGTTTATTTTGGGACGCGCACAGGATTAATCTTATTTCAAAACAAGAAGTCATTTTTGACAAGCAGGCATGTGAGAAGGTAGAAAGAAGACAATCCTTTCATCTCCCCCCAAATAGGCATAAACCAAACTCCTTTGCAAGCATCCTTCTACCTACCTGCACAATACGCAAAGACAACACGTTCAAGAGAAAACCAATGCAATCCCATACTCAAGTCAGACTTTTTCATTCACATGCATGACTTGCACAACTATCCTTTACCCTTTCAACGAATATCCAATGAAACAGGGTCAAGCAAAGTGTGAGATCACATACGTGTGACAGGAAATCTGAGTCAATCAACTGACCTCGAGTGAAGTTTTGTCCGACCCACTCAAAAAAGTCGGGTAATATTTCGATCAGAAGAAAATAATCGCCGTTGAATATGAAAATATGTGGCTCACAACTCCACAAGTTGTGGTCTTTCTCCTGAGCCACGGTCCGCTTCCTCCACCAAGTGCTCAAGTAAGCAAGAGTCGGGTCCATTGAGAGAACTCAAATGGAAAAGTCTTCTACGAGAGTCCAAAGAATAAGTCCCTCGTCTTCTCAACTTCCCGGACAGTCTCAATGCACCCCCGATTGCAGTTCAAACGGTACCGCATCCTCTAAGGACGGTCCCAATCAGCCGCAAGTCCACGCCACCTCCAACCACCATGTACGCTCATAATAGCCACACCAACATGCCGGTCCCGATCAGAACAACCAGTTTCACTTAGTCCCAAAATGGTCCTCGATGGTCTCAATGCAGTCCCATACCATCGCCGCCATACTAAGTGGTTCAAAACTCGAAACCGCTTGCTCTGCGCGCCCCCAAAAAAATAATGGTGGCCCTGGCCGAAAACCACATTTGTCACGAGCCCTAAAAATAAAGATGTCCTTCCGGCGCAAACCGCAAGCGCTGCAACTCCAATAGCCACTGCCGCAAGCACTCACTCCGTGCTCTCTTCATGTCGTCGGTCCACCAACCACTGCCGCACAAACCCAATCGTGCACCAACGCAAGCCTAACCTCTATGCTACACAGGGATCCACCATAACCGCTGCGCACAACAAAAGAACAACGACGGCTCCCACTCGCCGTATCACCAAAACTGGTACCGAGGTCATCTAACAGCACCTCCGCCTGCCGTGGTGCCAAGCATACTACACTTTTCCACACAACCACACAAATATTGATGCCAATGTTGACGTCGAGCGGTAAATCAGGCGGCACCTCCCTTCACAATGTTGTGCTTCCGCCAAATAAATCGGCAGCATAATCCTACTGAAAATCGTTGTCGCCACCGTGCTATAAAAAAAATGGCAGCACTTCCCCACTGACAACGTCGAGGCCGCCGTGCAAAACGACCATAGTTTCCCCTGCACCGCTTGCCAAAAATTGTTGCCGCCGTGCAAAACGGGCAGAGTTTCCCCAACACCGCTTGCCGAAGACCTACAGTCGTCGTGCAAAACGAGTAGAGTTTCCCCTGCACCGCTTACCAAAAACTGTTGCCGCCGTGTAAAACGCGCAGAGTTTCCCTTGCACCGCTTGCCGAAGACCTACCGCCGTCACTGTGACGCAAAAGATCCACAACATTTTCCCTCACAATAGTATCGCCGATGTGCCGCCAACCGAACAGCATAACACCAACAAAAACAATGTCGATGTTGCAGCCAATTTCGGCAGCATGATCCCACTGGATACGTTGTCATTGCTAGGCCGCTGATCGAGCAGCACCTCCCCATACTCACATTAAAAACAAACACCGGCGCCACGCAACAAATCCGGCAGCACCTTCCCTTAGGAAGGTCTTGATGTCGCGGCGGCAGTTCGGCAACACAACCCCACTAAAATAGGTGTCGCTTGCCGCGTCGTTCAGACCCTGATGCAGTCTTACCACCGTTGCGCCAGCCCACACACACAGCACGCGCACAAGGGTGGGGCAAAAAACTCCCAACCCTTAGCTATGGTTGCCTCCCTTCTCACTCTTCATCTTTTTGTAGACCTCCACTCCACAAGCAGCACCTCCACCGGCAGCATCGCCCCTTTCCAGCAGCATGCAACAGCCAACCAGCATTCACTCAAGTGAATGCAGAGCAACACTGCCACAAGTGTGAGGCTGCTGGGTGGAGTGGTGACTTTTATAGCCAGCTGATCGTTGTGGGCAGCTGCTTTGCCCACAGCCAGGCAAAATTCGTAGAGCTCCTGACCCTTAATCTAAATCGATGGCCAGGAGTCCAGTGCCTTGGTTTAGCCCTTGGGAACCCAAGGTCGTCAACCCCCAGGAGTACCTGCTCGTTTTCCCAGGCCAAGTGCTCTTGGGAATGGCTGTATTCAGCCATTTACTGCAGCCTGCCCAAAACGAACAGGCGCAGTCCCTAGAAACTTATGGGGTTGCACCTGTTCTGCGGCGGCAACCACATTCGCGACCGTTACTTTTTTCTCCCTTTCTTTTTCCTTCCCTTTCTTTCTTTCTTTTTTTCTTTCTTTTTATTCCCCCTATACAGGGGGCAGCTCGTTTTTCGAACGAGCAACCTCCCCCTCCTGTAAGTCATTTCACAGAACTAGAGTCAAGCTCAACAGGGCCTCTTTTTTTTTCCCCCCTACCCCGCGCCCGCACTCGGACGCCAACAGCGCCAGGTTCAGGAGCGTAGTGGCTACTGCACCCTGTTCTTAAACCCAACGACCACACGTAAGTTGAGGGGAGGGGGCAATACCAAAGAACAAAAAAGAAAAAAAACAAGAAAAAAAAAAAAATATGGAACTCTAATTTTTTTTTAAATATGCCCTTTCCCACGCGCTCGTACCCAGATGCCCACGGCGCCAGGTGCAGGCGACGCTCTGCAGCTTGTTCACGCACAGTAGTAGGTCCTACAACCCGTTCCTTGACACGAACGGGCATATAACCAATTTGTAGGCGCAGAGGGGGAATATAAAAAAAAAAAAAAAAAAAAAAAAGACAAATCTAAATGAAAATCTAAGAAAAGAAATCTAAAACAAATCAAGAGAAAGAAAGAGAAAAACTAACCTTTTAAAAGAAAAGTTGCTCATAAATCGGGCGCCCGTTATACTTCGTGGGACTCCTAAGTCCCTGTCACATCTCTCTACGCCACATGGCGCACTATTTTAGTTAGAGTTTTTTTTTTTTTTTTTTTTTTTTTT
>BFEA01000410.1:1281228-1305155 GCA_003427395.1 Chara braunii | reverse complement strand
AGTAACCCGTTTTCACGGGCACTGTCAGTACACAGGGGCTTGAAAACGCCCCAGTCACTTCTGAGGGAGTCACGTGGCGTTTTCGTTTGTTTTTAGTGTTTTTTTTTTTTTTTGTTTCCTCCTATGTTTATTATTATTATTCTAGGCTACCAGCCGGGCCGCCTGGGTCCCGGGTGGCCAGCCCGTGCAAGGACCAGGGAAAGTACCAGCAAAAAAAAAAAAAAAAAAAAAAACCCTCAAAAAATTCCGAAAAAAAACTATGTCATGAAGAAAAATAAACTGAACAACTTTTGCCTCAAGGTCACATCGAAATTCTGCACCAAATTTAGAAAAACAAATAAAATTCAAAACTATTTTTTATTTTTTTATTTTTTTATTGTTTTTGGTCCGGCCGGGCCAGTGACCCTGGGCCACTCTGGTAGCCTAGTTATTATTATTATTATTATTATTATTATTATTATTATTATTTATTTATTTTACTTTTCTCGATTTATGCGTGTCATTCTCACTCAGGGCATTTCTTTGAACCGCGCAGCTGTTCTCAACCGTGCGATCTCGCAGATTGCACGGCCGAAAACTGCCGCGTCGGACCACTTTTTCCCACAACTGCTCCCAAAAGGATCTAGTACGGTGGGGCCTACTGGCTTCGATCCCCGCATCTGCGGCATGTCAGGCTGGTACGTTGTCGAGCTCATCGGTCCGGCACCACACTGGGCAGCACGGAACCCTCTCGGCCACGTCACGCAGGAATCCGTCTTTAATCCTCGTCTCGAATACATTATGGAGCTTCAGCAAGCCGCTCCGGCAGAGTGCGCCAGCCAAACCTCTCGTGAGCCCCTACGACAGGATAGGGTCTACGCGAGGCATGACTTACCTCCACCTTACGGGAGCTGTCACCTCCCTTTGGTGGGCGTATCCCCACCGAGTTACCCGCCTACAGTACGAAAGCTAATCAGCTGCAATCGCAGAGGTGGACCAGCCGAGGGCGTTTCTCGTTCGCTGTAGCATAGGGGGTACGTGCGGTATTACACCTCTATCGAACCCGCACACGAACCGGCATCTTGTGGGGCTGAGGTCCCAAGTGCGACTAGTCGCCGGTCGACTAGGACGCATCCCACACACCACGAGCACAACACTATAAAGAACATAAAAATAAACACACACACACACACACACACACACACACACGTACATATACATATACAGAACGACACTGAACAAACAACGCGGCAACGCTCCTAGTCCCTCGGTACCATCCCATAACTTTCCAATGCGGAAATCGGATAGGAGTCGCGCGCGAGACTTAGTATAAAGAGCTAACTCATATCGACTCGCAATGCAAGCGTATGCAAGCGGTCGTAATGATGGCGTACTATGTAGTACTCATACTCATGCGGTTCTCGTTAATCTCGAGGGTCGCAATCGACACTCAAGTGTCGGCTGACACGCGCCTTGAGGGACTGATTTCTCGATGCTGGACAACCTCCAAGTGCGGTTGAGAACCACACCCTCTTCTGCACCCTGCGGAGAGTGGGTGGTACACAGGTTTATACCTGTAGTGGCAATCGTCTCTTATGGTCCTGAAGACCAGATCCATTATCTAGGGTCTGCCGACAAATCAAGGGGTTTGACTTTGACGGTTGCCGCGGACTACAACGTCCAACCATAGAAACTCAAAAAAACAAAGGATAAAAGGGAAAAATTTAATTCCCCTCAAAAACATAATTTGGTTAACCCTTACTCGTGGTTGCAGTAAGCTGCACGAAGCACTCGAGACATATATATTCACCTATATAGAGGGTTATTAATATAGGACGATCACTTCTCACAGTCACAGTGGGCCTCCTCTCAACCATATATATATGTATGTGAGCGCAGGCAGTTAAATCCAAAGTCCGAATTATCAAACATACCTGCAATCACATCAAAGATTCAACCAAAAAGTCAATGCACTACACGAGATCAACTTGAACCATTCTCTCCACTCACACCCCTTGCTTTTAGACATACAAGCCTCACTCTTTATGCAACTCTCAAAATAAAAATACTCAGTATTTTTTTTTAAATGACCATTCAAATAAAGTCCGGGCGAAAACACAACAAAACAGTTCAAATCACAAGGCCAAAGCCTTTAGGTTGAGTGGCAGGAGTGAATTGGAGTTGAATCGTAAACCGACGAATCGAAAATCGACCTTTTATTAGTGATAAAAAAAAATGATCCTCGTAGGATCAAGCTGAATCTAGCCCAAATCCTGAATCAATCGATCAAGAAGACTTGTAACACAAGACAGGTCAATCCGCAAACTAAAATCATAAGTGTATGGAGAATACAGCTCCATCACACAGTCTCAGTCAAGACTCTTCTACAAGCTAAGCCTAGGTCTGTCTCTAAGCAAGTGCCCAAAGGAAAGGTAGACATTGACAAAATCTCCTTTATACAGAGTGGAGTTTCCAAAATCGCTACTTGTCAAAATATAATCTAACTCCTTTAAACTAAGAAAATTTCGGCAGCGCTTCCTGTAGGAAATTGCCTTCTAAGAATTTATAAGAACTCAAATATAAAAACAAGACGATCTCTAACTCTGGAAAGTCAATTTTTTTTCCAACTCCTTGAATTAATAAAAATTTTGGCAATACTTCCTTTAGAAAGGTAGACTTCCCAGATTTATAATAAGCCAGATGTTAACTCAAACATAAAACCCGAGTTCAAACTAGACAAGATTCAACTAACTCCTTAGTTTTTTATAAATTTTGGTAGCGCTTCCCATAGAGAAAGTGTTATTCCAAGATTTATACAAAGTTAAGTTCAAAATCTAAAATGACTCTGGCTTTTCAAGGTTTTATTTTGTCTAACTCCGTGAATTAGCAAAAATTTGGGCAGCACTCCCTTTAGAAAAGGAGGCTTCTCATTTTTTACTAAGCCATATAAAATTTAGAGAAGTTGAACTTTGAAAAGTCAAAAGTTGACTAACTCCTTGGATTTGCAGAAATTTTGGCAGCGCTTCCTGTAGAGAAAGTAACTTACCAAAATTTATACAAAGCCAAGTATAACAAAAGATCCCAAAAAATCCGAGAATTGATCTAAGTAAAAAAAAAACTGAGCTCAGAAAATGCAGGAATTGAAACTAACTCCTATGGCTCTAGCATGTGACGAACAACTAAAACAACTACCTATCAAACGGGAACTCGGACTAAGTAGTAGCCTCACTCAGTCACATGCAGGTCAAACCACAAAGGTAAGTACTCTCATCATCCCAAAATCAACTTAACAAACAATAGTTTTTAGTCTCTCAATGATTTATCCCTTTATACCCAGCTTACATAGGGCATAAAGTTAGACCTCCCAAACTTATGGAACATGTCTAGCCCAGCCATGGAGTATACACAAACAAAGGACACAACAACTTTTCTTTTCTTTGAGCATATGACTAGGCCACCCTAATCGCCATGAACTGTTTAAATATCTCATCTTTATATAATTGTCTGCATTTAGTCTTTTGAGGTAACATACAACTGAATCGATCATCTTCGTCTCAAGATTCAGCCCGCCCCTTCGTACCCCAATTTTATTCTTAATTAGTATTCTCTTCAATTGATGATAAGCTATAGTCAGACCACCCAAACTTATGCAACCCTGTTTGACTAGCCTCCTCATAAATAATATAATAATAAAGTATAGCCAATTTATAACCTTCTGGTTCTAGCATGTGCGAGGCGTTGGACCAAGATCACCCAAACTTATGGAACATGTCTTGGCCCTCAACCTGGTTTGTTTCTCTCTAAACCAAAGCACGAGGAGGTTGAGTCACCCAAACTTATGGAACATGCTCATACCTCCTCGTTCAGGAACTAAAGAAACTGGCGAAAACCCAAAATAAACAAGGCGACCAAGCCACCCAAACTTATGGAACATGCTTGGTCCCTAACAGTCATCCACAGTCAGCCCTCAGAAGTCAGAGCAACCAGACCACCCAAACTTATGAAACATGTCTGGTTCTCCAGGCACTTCAAAATAAACATAGCACTGGGGCTTTCCAAACTTATGGAACTGGCCCAACTTTTGATTGATCCAGTCACACTTCATGCAATACTGCCTTTCGCCCACCCTTCCCCCAGATGCAACCCCACAATCTGCTTTCAGTCAAACAATGAAATTGAAACTGACCTTGCACATTCATTCCTTTACTTAATCTAGTTTTATCCTGAAAGTCAAACTAAAAGTCAAAGTAGAGAGGCATGCAGTATACTCAGTCAAAACACAACGGGTAGTACAGATAGGGGTTATAACTAGGTTTATAGAGGGAAAGCAAATAATTATCTTTCAGTTCCCTGCCTCCATAACTCCCCTGAGTCCCGGCAGGGCTCCCGCAATCAGTGGGATGACTCCCCATAGAGTCTTGCTGCGGTCCTACGGGTTGCAATCCCGCCTGCCGCCTTCCTCTCAGAACCTAGATTAGACTTAGAGTAAGAAGGGCAGAAGACAAGGAGTTTCAAACTCTCGAGATACAGGAGGGGGACAACTCAACTCCCAGGAGAGGGCCTTGATACCTTCCATCACCTGAGGGTCCTTCAATGGCGGTCAAAACACACAGTCGCTGGTCAAATGAAGTTAAATCACAAGTTGTTGACTCCCTTACGACCTCCAAATCGCAGCAACAGCCCCCTTAACAAGCTTGACTAATCTGATCCTGCCCCGGCAGGCCAGCTCCAACGGCGAGGCACGATGCACCCCACTGTGCTTTACAAATAGGGATACAACAAGTCCGGGTAGCCATGCACATATCAGCTTTAACTGCTTGTGTCAACAATGCGCATGAACTCTGGTGTCCGCGCCATGCACAGCAAGGAACGACATTAGCAGCCGCAGACCAATTGTGTCCAACCACCCGCAAAGGTACAAGCGCCGCAGGCAACAGACGCGCAGTGTCAAACTTACACTTGTCACAACGGAGTGCAATGATCACCGTCGGTCTACAGTCCATTCAAGTTGTGAGGCATCAACACCCCAAACACTGGCCCCCCCTGTTAGTAGGTCGAATGAGTCAAACTCATCTATTTTCCCCCATCTGGTACATGGACTCGAATGTGCTCCCAATCAGATCACCAACTGCAGATAGTGAACCGCCCGCCTACTAGCTTGTCCGCAAAACAGTCTGCTCGAACACAGTCCGTTCACTCAGTCTTACTCAAACAGCTCCCGGCGATTACCGCACTCGTAAGTGTTTCCCTTGCTCCTTCGTTTCACTCTTTCTGCGTGTTGCGCCTGCATCTGCCCGTGGTCCAGTCTCAGGCACCCGCTTGCTCGTGGGTCGACTGCATCTGCAACGCTCGCTCCTGGAAGGCACAACTATGAAGGTAAGGACAAAGAATCCGACCATGTAGACCAACCAAGCGGATGACAACCCATATGGTCATAACGCTTAGAAGCGGCCAACACTGCGCAGTTACCAATTTGCACAGAATGTGGATGACTCTTCCACGAGAATGTGCATTCGTGCCCCGTGACTGGTTAACGCACCGTTTGGCACTGTAACTCGATATTCAGTTTATCCGGCGTTGCCAGTTCTAATCAAGTAACTCTCTCCTTTCAACCTCATCACCCGTTGTTCAGCCCGTACACCTCTCTCAGACAACTTTTCTTTGCTTACTTGCGAACACTTGCAGTCTTCACTATGATCGGGTTCACCCACACCCTGATGGCTCAGCAACCACAACCCCTCAAACAGCTCGGTCAAGCAGTGTGTGTGGAGAGGGAGACAGTATCCGGATGTTACTTTTAAGGAAGGCAACACTTCTGGTCAACAGGTAGGCCTTCAACCCACTACCCTGCCTGCGGCAACTTACACAGAAGCATCGAGCAAAGGAAATCGAATGTATTTTCTGCTATACTGCGGACAGGTGCATTCACCTTTTTTAAGTTGACATTCCGCACACAACTCCTGCCGGCTACGCCTCCTAATCCGTTGCCTGAACCAAAAATCTAATGCAGTGAATCGATCCGCAATGCATTAAACCCTCCGAATAGGTTTTTTCTCCCCTCAAATCCGATCGGAAACGAGTGAGGTACACTTGTCCTCCCTCTCTCACCTTCTCTACCATTACCATGCCCATGCAGCCTGTTTCTTCTTTATCTCCCAAATTACTAACCTTTACTAATTCTGATATCAGATTCGGATTCGCCCATCAGCAAAACCTCCGAATTGATCCTCCAGTTGTCCGTTTTCGTCAAGAATCGGGCAAGATTCGTTGTTCTCTCTTTTCTTCCACCCCATTCCTCCGTAGCTCCGCGCACCACCTTCCTACTCCAACTCCTTTTCTACTAACTCTCCTCCAAAACTAGCTTCATCATTTAACTCGCAGCACCCGAAAAACTTGACTTAACATCTTTTTTCACTCGATTCGATCAAGAATCGAGTGAAATCTCGATTCTTCACTTTCTACCATCCCTTCTTTTCTAACCCCGCCATAGCTTCGAGCACACCTTCTTCCTCCTCGCTTCTCCTACACTGCTCCTCGTGCATTCACCGTTTGTCCGCCAGCGCCTAAGCGCAGCGGCCTCCCCAGCCATTCAGCCCAACAAGACTTTGGGAAAGACCGGCTACCGGCCGGTCCGATTAGTCTTTCGCCTCTATGCTCGTTCGACAGCGCATCACCCACCCAACGCCGCTGCAATCCCCGCTATTGCTAATGCAGCTCCCACCGCTCATCTGCCTCCTTGCACAGCCTCAGCGCCTGTCGACTTTGCTTTTCCGCTCCGTTGTCTAACGCCCGCTGCCAATAACTCAGCGCCCGCAATTCCCCTAAGTGGTACTAAGTGGATACTGCTGACGTTCATAGGGGGAGGGGACCAGATAGAAGGCACAACGGTCGACCCTTCAAAGAAGCTTAGTCATAATGCTACAGGCCGGTATCATCCGCCCGTTCCTGGTCACCTTGACCCCAACGTCGTGCAAAGTAGGCAGGCACGGAGCCTGCAGCACTGAGTAAGGTTGTTTCCCGGTCTTGATCTTGGTGATAGTAACAAATATTGAAACGAGAACTTTAAAGACCGACGTTAGAGGCGGGCCCAAAGGTAGACTTACTGCAACGGTCGTCTCACCGCGCCCCAGGCACGGCCCGCTATCTTTTGTGGTCCCACCGGAAGGCACACGCTGAGACCTTTCACAACAGACTTGCCGCTGGTGGGCGATACGTCCGCTAAGACCTCACGCTACTGAAGCCTTCTTCAGCCTCGTGGGTTGATCGCCCATCAACTCGCATACTCATTAAACTTCTCGGCCCGTGTTCGAGATGACCAATGTCGAGGACTTTTGTCGGCATCCCGAACACGTAAGAACCTGTAGGTCAAACATAGGAGGTCCGTGCTCAAGGTTCTCGACTGTCGTGGCGACACCTAAATTCGGCCTCATGTCTTGATTCAAAGAGCGATGAGACATACAAACAAATAAGAACAATGATAAATAATATACCTTTGTTAAATTACCATTCAATAAAAGTCCGGGTGAAACCTTAATAAAACAATAAAAATCACCAGGGCTAAAACCTTTTTAGGTTGAGTATTGAGGATGAGTTGGAGTTGAGTCATAAACCGACGAATCGGCTACCGACTTGTTATCAGTGATAACAGAAGGTGATCCTTGTAGGATCAAGCTGAATTTAGTCTAAAATCCTGAATCGAATTGTTCAAAGAATGACTTGTAACACAAAACATACCAACACCTAAACTTAGCTTATAAGTGCACAAGGAATAATCTTCATATCACGTTCTTACAGAAATCATTCTGATACTAAGCCTAGGTTTGCCTCTGTGAACATGCCCATAAAAATGGCAGACCTTTGGCAGCATCCTCCCTATCTAGGGTAGATCGCCAAAATCGCCACCTGTCAATTTAACTCCTTTAAACTAGGAAAATTTCGGCAACGCTTTCCGTAGGAAAAATGCCCTCGCAAAATTTATACTAACTCAAAAATCAAGCTTTTAATTCTAGAAAGTCAAAATTTGTCTAACTCCCTGAATTAATAAAAATTTTGGCAGCACTTTCTTTAGAAAGGGAGACTTTCCAAATCTATATTAAGTCAGATATGAACTCAAATATAAAATCTGAGTTTAACTAAGACAAAATTTTAACTAACTCCTTAGTTTTGTAAAAATTTTGGCAGCGCTTCCCGTAGGGAAAGTGCTAGTCCAAGATTTATACAAAGCTAAGTTCAGAATCTTGACTTCTCAAGGTTCAATTTTGTCTAACTCCCTGATTTAACAAAAAATTTGGCAGCGCTCCCTTTAGAAAATGAGACTTTCCAGATTTTTACTTAGTCATATATAAAAGTCAAACGAACTGAACTTTGTAAAGACAAAATCTGACTAACTTCTTGGTTTTGTAGAAATTTCGTCAGCGCTTCCCGTAGAGAAAGTGGCTTACCAAGATTTATACAAGACCGAGTATAATAAAAAATCCTAGAAAATTCAGAAATTGATCTAAGTAAAATAAACTTAACTCAGAAAATGCAAGAATTGAAACTAACTCTTATGGCTCTAGTACGTGGCGAGCAACTAAAGCGCCTATCAAACTGAAACTCAGACTAAGTAGTGGCCTCACTCAGTCACATGCAGACCAAACCATAAAGGTAAGTACTATCATCATCCCCAAGTCAACTTAGCAGACAATATTTCATAGTCATCCAATGATTTATCCCCTTATACCCATCTTACATAGGGCATAAAGTCAGGCCACTCAAACTTATGGGACATGACTGACCCAACCATTGAGTATACACAGAACAGAGGACACAACTACTTCTCTCTTCTTTGGGCATAGGACTAGGCCATTCTAGTCGCCCTGAACTGTTTAAATCGGAGTATTTAATTATGGTTGGTTGGACAGGAGGTTGGGGCTTGCATGGCTAAAGCGAGGGGTATGAGTGTAGAGGTTGTTTGAAGTTGACTCCGTGTCGTGTGTGGACTTTTTTTTTGACTCTTTGATGTGATTGCAGGTATGTATGGTGGTTCGGATTTGGATTGGCCTGCCTGTGATCATACATGTATATTTGGCTGTGAGGAGTCTCACTGTGACTGTGAGAAGTGATCGTCGCATATTTATCCCACTTATTTATATATATATATATATATATATATATCGTCAAATAGAATATATATATAAATATATGTGTACCTATGTTTGGAGTTCGCGTGGCCTGAGGGGCCCGCGTATTAAGGGTTAAATAGGGGTTGAGGTTGAGAAAAGGAAGAGAAATCCCTTCATTGATTGTGTACTTTTTAATGATTTATTAGTCGGACGTTGGTCCAGGGCCGAGATTCGAGGTCCTTATCCAGGACACCCCAAGCCCTAGACTCTGCATGGAAGGGATTACCCCTCGGGCAGAGCCTATTTGCCTTGCCTGTCGAGACACTCAGGCCAAAGACCGGAGGTCTCGCGGCGGCCGCATGGCTATTCCTTCAGCCGTGCAATGTCGCGAGGGAGTAGACCCTCACGTCACTTCGAGTCTGACACATGATTGTCAGAAGCGGTACTTGGATCCACGAGGGACCGCATGACTATGGGCACTACATAGTACGCCATCATTGCGACTGCTTCGTACGGTTGCATTGCTGGTCGATATGAGTAGGCCTTACGTCCGCGCAGTTTTATACTGAGTCTCGCGTGCGATGCCTATCTAATTTCCGCGTCGGAAAGTTATGGGATGGTCACCAATGGACTAAGAGTGTTGTAGCGTTGTTTATTCTGTGTTGGTTCTGTATATGTATATGTACGTGCGTGTGTGTGTGTGCTTTTATTCTTATGTTCTTTATAATGGTGTGCGCGTAGCGTGTGGGATACGTCCTCGTCAACTGACAACGAGTCGCGCTTGGGACCCCAGCCCCCCAAGATGCTGGTTCGCGCACGGGTTCGATAGAGGGCGTAATACCGTGCTTACCCCCTATGCTACAGCAAACGAGAAACGCCCTCGGCTGGTCCAGCTCTGCGATTGCAACTGATCAGCTTTCGTACTGTGAACTGGTAGCTCGGCAGGGATACGCCCATCGAAGGGAGGTGACAGCTCCCGTAAGGTGGAGGTAAGTCGTGCCTCGCGTAGGCCCTATCCTATCGTAGGGGCTCGCGAGAGGCATGGCTGGCGCACTTAGCCGGAGCGCCTTGCGGAAGCTCCATGTGTATATTCGCGACGAGGATTTAGACCAACTCCTGCGTGACGCGGCCAGGAGGGTCCCGCGCTGCCTTGTGCGGTGCCGGACAGATGCGCTCGACACCGCCTCGAGAGGACTGCAGGACGGCAACAGTCAAGTGGCGCCTGACTACTAGCTACCGCCGAAAAGACCCACACCGGGCGTGTTCCACCTGGGCCCGTGTATAAGCCTTATGGCAGGGTTGTTTCCCGACCCTTCGGGGAGCAAGAAGCTGCCTCGCAGGCCGCACATAGGTCGGGCGCCTCAGCGCTGTCCGCTATCGAGCCTAATGGACTCGAGCAGGTAAGTGGTATACGCTACCTAGCGGACTAGGCCTTCTCAACGCCGGTGGAATGGCCGAGGTAGTGCACAGACTGCCGACCGACCTTGAGCAAAAACGAGCGGAGCGGGCAGGGGGGCAGAGCGCTACGACAGGAGCGCAGGCCGGGCATAGGCCGGGCGCCTCAGCGCTGTCCGCTATCGAGCCTAACGGACTCGAGCAGGTAAGTGGTATACGCTATCTAGCGAACTAGGCCTTCTCAACGCCGGTGGAGTGGTCGAGGTAGCGCACAGACTGCCGACCGACCGTGAGCAAGAACGAGCGGAGCGGGCAGGGGGGCAGAGCGCTACGACAGGAGAGGCTATGGCGGATGAAGGAGCGAAGAGGAAAAAGGAAATGGCTCCCTCGACTTTTAGTGGGATCAAGCGCGGTAAAGAGGTAGGTAGAGGTTGTTGATAGGGAGAAACGAGTAGCGAGGTTGGTTTGGGAAGGGAGTTAGTAGAATGGAAGATAGTAAGAGAGTGGACTGCGTGGAAGATGGTGGAAGCGAGGGAGGAGGGAAGTAAAGAAGTGTGTATCTCGCTCGTTTCCTAACGAAATTGGGCGAGGGAGGCTTCATTTTGGGGGGTTTTAGATGGGGCGATCTCAATGGCGCGGTTAGTTTTGGGATTAGTGGAGTAGGATTATAGTAAGTAAGGATAGGAGTTGCGCCCGGGAAAAACGTGACAAAATGCTAATGCACCTAGCCACGTTTGAGGCGGTAGGTTCATTTCCTTTCAGCAAAGAAGTCGCCATTAGCGTTTAGCACTCGGCTTGTTGCATACAAAACAGCCTGGCGCTGAGCTAACCCCGGAAGTCCGTCGCTTTCGCTCGCGCTCATCTCTTTCGGGTGAACCAGACCGATTTAACGGCCACGAGCATACGAGCGATGAGGAACGGTTGTGTAGTCGAGAGGGAGAGTGAGAGCGAAAGCGGATACTTACCTGTTGGTCGTTACTACGCGCATCCCATCGACGAAAGTTGTGTGGGGACGGCAGCGAGGTTGGAGACTTACCTGTAGGCCAGGTGCCATCGTACGCTGAGGAAGTTGTGATGAGTTGCCGAGGGAGAGATAGAGAGGGAGAGATAGAGAGAGAAAGAGAAGGTACTTACAGTTGAAGGTTGACTAGGGGAGTAATTCGCCGCAGCTGAAGGCAACCACAAAGTGGGAAACTCATCGGTTAAAAGGTGCCTTGCCCGTCACGGAAACCAGAGCAACGGGAGAAGCGAGTTGCAGACTAGAAAGTCTATCTGCAGATCAAACGTGCAGCCTATCCTCCTTGTCGGAATAGCAAGGGGTCAGCCGCAGGGCTGGCATGCTTACCTACATAAGAGGGGTTATTCACCTCATGGGATTGGGGCGGCAAGGAGCAGAGCAACGAGGCTGCAGACAGGCTGGTGTGCAGACCAACCTGTTGAGTGAGATAGTGAAAGTCTAACAGAAGGGGGGGTGCTGGCCAGAGCTGAATGAGAGTTACACAATCGGGGCTTGCGCACACGATCTACCTATTATATGAGGCAAGACCGTGTTGTCATTTTGCTGCTGCGTGAAAGAGAAAAGGCGAATGTGTTTCGAAACGCGAGTTGCAAGGAGGGACTGAGTTGTTAAAAAAAGGGCATTGCTATGAATTGAGAAATCGACAGGAAGTCAACAGCAGGCTGTTTGGCGTTGGCTAACCAAGCTGCCACGTTTTTTGCCGCCATTGCGGGGCCCTCAGGCAACTGAAAGTATCAAGGCCCTCTCCTGCGATTCTGAATGCACCATTCGTCTAGTTATATCTGAGAGTCTTAAGTTGTCTTCTTCTGTCCTTCTTACTCTAAGTCTAGTCTGTGGGTCTGAGAGGAAGGCGGCAAGCGGGATTGCAACCCGTAGGACCGCAGCAAGGCCTACGTGGGAGGTTACCCCACCGATTGCGGGAGCTCTACCGAAACTCAGGAGGAGTTCTGGAGGCAGGAAACTAAGAGGTAACCACCCATCCCCCTTTTATAAACCCAGTCATAACCCCTATCTGTACCTCTCGCTATTTTTTGACTGAGTACGCTCCACGTATCATACTTTGACTTTGGGTTTGACTTTCAAGACACAAAGCAGACTAAGTAAAGGAATGCATACGTAATCTCAGTTTCAGTCTTTGTTGATTGCTTGAAAGCAGATTGTAAAGAGGGGTTGCATCTGGGGGTAAGAAGGGGCAAGCAGGACCTTGAAGTAAGTTGATCGGTTTAGTCATATGCTGCCTTATAAGTTGCATCTGGGGGTAAGAAGGGGCAAGCAGGACCTTGAAGTAAGTTGATCGGTTTAGTCATATGCTGTCTTATAAGACTAAGTTCAAATAATTATATAAAGTTGGGATACTTAAACGGTTAAGGGCGACTAGGGTGGCCTAGTCATACGCCTAAAGAAGCGAGAAGTAATTGTACCCTCTGTTTGTGTATATCTTAGCTAAGTTAGGCATGTCTCATAAGTTTGGGTGGCCTGACTTTATGCCTTATGTGAGCTGGCTATAAAGAGGCAAATCATTGAAAGGCTACGAGCTATTGTTTGATAAGGTTGACTTAGGCTGGTGAGAGTACTTACCTTTGTGGTTTGATAATTGCATGTGGCTAAGCGAGGTTACTACTTAGTCTGAGTTTCAGTTTGACAGGTAGTTGTTTTAGAGGCTCGCCACGTGCTAGAGCGATGAGAGTTAGTTCAATTTTCGTATTTCCTAGGTTCGTTTGTTATATTTGGCTTATATAAATTTTGGTAAGCTACTTTCTTTACGGGAAGCGCTGCCAAAATTTATGCAAATCCAAGGAGTTAGTCAAATTTTGGTTTTTTAAAGTTCAAACTTGTCTAAATTTTATACATGGCTTAGTAAAAATTTGGAAAGTCTCATTTTCTAAAGGGGGTGCTGCCAAAATTTTTGCTAATTCGGGGAGTTAGACAAAATTGAACTTTTGAAAGTTGAAGACTATTTCTGTTTTCATATTCGGGCTAGTATAAATTCTGAAAAGGCATTTTTCCTACGGGAAGCGCTGTCGAAATTTATTAGTTTAAAGGAGATAGATTATATTTTGATAAGCGGCGATTCTGGCGATCCACCCTGAATAGGGGAGATTCTGCCATAAGTCTACCTTACTTTGGATACTGGCTTATAGGTAGATTCAGACTTAATTAAGTAGAACGATTTTGAGTGAGATCGTGATATGGAGATTATTCTCCATGGACTTATAGGTTTAGCCTGGGGATTGGCATGTCTTGTGTTACATGTCCTCTTGATCGATTGATTCAGGACTTTAACTAGATTCAGCTTGATCTTACGAGGATCACCTTCTGTTATCACTGATAACACGTTGGTTGCCGATTTGTCGGTATTACGATTCAACCCCAATTCATCCTCAACACTCAACCTAAAAGACTTTAGCCCTGGTGATTTTATTATTTTGTTAAGGTTTCACTCAAACTTTTATTGAATGACCATTTAACAAAGGTACTGAGTATTTAATTAAGGTTGGTTGGACAGGAGGTTGGGGCTTGCATGGCTAAAACGAGGGGTATGAGTGTAGAGGTTGACTAGAGTTGACTCCGTGTAGTGCGTAGACTTTTCATTTGACTCTTTGCTGTGATTGCAGGTATGTATGGTGGTTCGGATTTGGATTGGCCTGCCTGCGATCACACATATATATATATATATATATATATATATATATATATATATGGTTGTGAGGAGTCCCACTGTAATTGTGAGAAGTGATCGTCACATACTTATCCCTCTTATAAATATATAAAAATATATGTGTACCTATGTTGAGAGTTCGTGTTGCATGAGGGACCCGCGTATTAAGGATTAGATAGGGATTGAGGTTGAGAAAAGGAAGAAAATCCCCTTCATTGATTGTATACTCTTTTATAATTCATTAGTCAGACGTTGGTCCTAGGCCGGGATTCGAGGTCCTTGTCCATAACATCCCAGACGCTAGACTCTGCATAGAAGGGATTACCTCGCGGGGAAAGCCTATTTGCCTTGCCTGCCGAGACATTTAGGCCAAAGGCCGGAGGTCTCGCAGCGGCCGCACGACTATTCCTTCAGTCGTGCAATATCGTGAAGGGGAAGACCTTCATGATACTTCGAGTCCGACACTTGAGTGTCATAAGCGGTACTCGGATCCACGAGGGACCGCTTGACTATGGGCACTACATAGTACGTCATCATTGTAACTGCTCTCGCACGCTTGCATTGCTAGTCGATATCATCAGGCCCTGCGTCCACGCAGTTTTATACTAAGTCTCGCGCGCGACGCCTATCCGATTTCCGCATCGGAGAGTTATGGGATGGCTACCAAGGGACTGGGAGAATTGTCGCATTGTTTATTTTGTGTCGTGTCGTGTATGTGTATGTGTGTGTGTGTGTTTATTTTTTTTACGTTCTTTAAGAGTGATGTGCGTGTGGCGTGTGAGATGCGTCCTAGTCGACTGACGACGGACCCCGCTTGGGACCTCAACCCCCCAAGATGCCTGTTCGCGTGCGGGTCCGATAGAGGCGTAATACCGCGCGTACCCCTATGCTACAGCGAACGAGAAACGCCCTCGGCTGGTCCACCTGTGCGATTGCACCTGATTAGCATTCGTATTGTCGACTGGTAGCCCGACCACGGAAGGGAGGTGACAACTCCCGTAAGGTGGAGGTAAGTCATGCCTCGCGCAAGTCTTATACTGTCGTAGGGGTTTGCGAGGGGTATGGCTGACGCACTCGGTCGGAGCGGCTTAAGGAAACTCCAATTGTATATACGTGACGAGGTGTTCCAACTCCTGCGTGATGCGGTCGGGAGGGTCCCGCGCTGCTTGGTGCGGTGCCGGACCGATGCGCTCGACAGGAGGCGTCGTTGTCGGGGATAACGGAAGCCTACCGTTGTCCCTGGTGGAACGACATCCGGGTATTGGATTGAGAAAAAAATCAGGCATGTAGGGAAGGCATAGATAGACCGTGAGATGGACTATATGGTGCTTTGAGTGGTTATGTGTGTAAGAGCTGATTGTTAGTGACTCTGATTGGTATCATGATTTGATTGTATGATTGAAAGGATTGCCTAAGAATTTCTATTGTGGGAGCAGACTGTATCAGGATAGGCCTAGGAATTAGATGTTGTGTTTGTTAGACATAGGGTGTGTAGGAGTGGTATAGGGAGCCTGATAGAAGTACGTCAAGTCAGGCTGCTAAGTAAAGTTTTCTTTTTCTTATAACAGGGAAGTTAAGAAAGGAGCAGTCGGCCAAGATGACAAGAGGTATGGGCGACGGTTCAGGAAAGGTCCTGACGCTTGACGATCTTATCGAAGCTTTGGACAGGCGAGAAAGGGCGCCGAGTAATGTTCCGAAGGTTGATACGTTCCATTTCAATGGAGAGCGGGTCTCTGACTAGTTGGATCTGGTTGAGCAGGCGCTGGTGGGGCTGTCAGATGAAGTAAAGTTCCAGCGAATTTTGAGGTAAGGTTGTGAAGGCCGCCAATGGTAGTTGGGCAAGGTTTAGGGATGGGATGCAAAGGAAGTACAGAATGGGTGATGGCTTGCTAACTACAGCAGATTTGGAGGTCATGAACAAGGACGATTTCACCACAATCGGGGCATTTGTGCAAGAGTTTAAGAAAAAGGCGAGGACAGTGCATGGGATTTCTAAAGAAGCATAATGCGCTATCTTTTTGGGGGTGCTCACAGCCTCAAAAGCTTCAGAGTTGACGAGCCATGGGGAAGGAAGTGCGAAGCTCACCTGGGCTACTATTGATAAGGGAGTGGAGGATGGAAGCTTGGACCAGGTAGAGCAGCGTCAAATGCGCCTGCAGAGGCGGAAGAGGAAGGAAAGGGACGCCACCGCATCTAGGACCCTGGGAGTAAAGAGGATTGTCACGGACGTGCTGACATAGTTAGGTTACGACAAGGATGCCGAGGTGCAGAAAAAGGTGGTGACCGTGGTCCAAGGTCGGGTGTTGGCGGTGGTGGACGAGGAGACCGGACACGAGGACTACGGTGGGGAGGAAACGGGTTCCCAGGTCCTGACCAAAGCGCAGCGCAAACAACGCAATCTATTGACAGGCGGACAGGACTCTGGAAAAGGGCAGATCCCACAGACGATCGCGACGCCACCCGCCGCTGTCGTGAGTGCATCTATGTGAGCAGGGCCCTCGTTGATGGGGCCACCGACAACATATGGACACTGGCTTCCCTATTACCCAATGGCGCCCTGACCCCCATATAATCAATGTAACTCATGGGAAGGGGGCCATGTTCCCCCACGACCGATGGTCCCCTATTCAGGTCAACTGGCGAGTGCGGAACTACCAAGTTTTCCGGCAGCCCAGGGCCAATTCGTGGCCCAACCTCCACCCTCGCAGCAGATATCGCAGGCTAGAGTGGCTGGAAGAGGGAACCAAGGGCAAGGCGGGCAGGGCAATGGAGGCCGAGGCCAGGGAGGTCGAGGAGGCGGTGGTCGAGGCCAAGGAAGGAACGACGGGGGTCGTGGTGGTGGATGGAATGGCCAAGGGGGCAAGGATCAAGGAGGCCAAGGTGGTCAGGAAGGGGGCCAAGGGTATGAAAGGCCCCGCTTCAATTGGCGGAATGTCATTTATCGGCATTGTGACTATCAAGGCCACACCATACGGTTTTGCCAAAGGCGGCGGGACGATGAGCTCTCCGGGTTGATTTCCACCAATATGGACGGGGATACATACGATAAATTCGGGAAGTATATTGACCCAAAGACTCCTGGTGGAGTCAGGCAAGTGGCCCAAAGACGGGCGGCGGCAGGGCCAACACCCCCGGCGATGTTCAGGATGTGGCAGGAAAGAGAGGACTCAGTCGTAAGGGTCGAGGAGATTGTGGGAGAGAGTGAGGAGGTGACTCAGCGACTAGAGGCAGGGATTATAAAGGAAGAGTCGATAGTCGTTGAGTCAGATGATGAGGAGTTGGGAGAGGAGGGAGAGTCGGCCGTAACCATCCTGGAAAAGATGGAGGACTTGCTGGGAAAGGTGGATAGGTACCAGCAAAAGTTAAAGAGTTTGTGTAATGAGACCCAGGAGTGGGAGGCCAACCTCCCTGGAGTTTTCCTCTATGAGTCCGGTCCCGAATTGTCGTCAGGGCAACCGTGACAGGGGTACCCGAGGGTTGCGACTATGGGACAAGGCCCTAGGTCGGGAATGACCTATACTAGGCCCCCCACATCCCATGGAAGAGTGCCACAGGCGGCGCGGACCAGAATTCAGAACAAGGCTGGAACCAGTCAAGCACCCAGCCAGGCGCCCCCTCGAAGAGAACCTGAGCCCGAGCGTAGGAAAGAGGTAGTGGAGGTCCCGGAAGAGGAAGAGGAGGATGAGAGGCTCCGGTAAGAGGAAGACCGGCGGGCGGAGCTAAGGGCCGGGAAGAGAGGGGTTGAGGGGGAAGCTGAGCCCAGCCAACCTGACAGCGTACCTAAGAGGAAGAAGTACGAGGTTCGGCTAGAAGAAGGCTTTGATGTGGAAAGGATGGTAGACAGGCTCCTGGAAGGTCACAATGACCTAATGAACTTGAAAGATATTTTGGCATCAGCCCCAGGGCTCCATGATGGTTTGAATGGACGGCTCTCGCGGAGGTTAGTGCCCAATGTCCATCTGAGTACGATCCTGCCGAGGGAGGTAGAGTGGACTGAAGCAGGGACGAGGATGGACTGAAAGTGTGTGGCGTGTGGCCAGGTGGATTTAGTGGTGAGGGACCAGAAGTGCACCGCTATGGTGGATACGGCGGCGGAGATGAACATCATCCGAGAAAGGGAAGCGATCATGCTGGGAATGGAGGTCAACCATTTGGACCATGGTATGCTACATGGCACCAATTGTAAGGCTGTCTTTTGCGGCACGACGTCCAATGTGATCGTGGAGATTGGTAAAGTAAGGGCGAGGATTTGTTTCTTCGTTATGCCAGATGTTGATCATTCTATCCTCTTGGGGAGATCGTTCCTATGCAAGACAAAAACTATGATTTTTAACAAGCACGATGAAACGATGATCATACTTTTGTGCGATCCGGCATGCGGGAACTACGAAGTCATCACTTACCGGAACACGGGGTCAGGGAGCGGGAGAAATAGGCCTAATCTCGACTCGTTCACCTTCGAGGAATCTGAGAATGAGCGGCGGAGGCTCTGGGAGCTGCCCGAGGAGGAAGGAGGGTCCGAAGTGCTGACACTAAGCCTTACTGATGTAAATAAGGCTATGGAGGTAGTGGCAGCGCACGACATGGTGGACCCCGAGGCCATTAGGGCGCTGAGGGAGCGGGTTTTGGAAAACCCTCAGGTGGGAGAGGTGGAGCTGATTTATCGACTTCCAGGTGGAAGGGAGGTCCTGCGATGGCACAAACACAAACAGCAAGCCGACCTTTTTTAGGGAACGACTTAAGCAGGGATCTCAAAGGCGATACAAGATGGTAGATAAAAAGTGTCGCCCAGTTCCCGTGCTCGTTACTGAAGATGAGGAGACCTATTACGAGCGGGAACGAGGATTGATGCGGCGCATGCGGGAGCAAGAAGCGAGGACTTGCAGCGACTAAATGCGGTGACAGTGCGAAACGCGGGAGGATTGCCAAACGCGGACGCATTGTCAGAGTCATGCGCAGAGAGACCTGTAATCTCACTTGTAGACCTCTACTCTGCATATGACCAGTTTCCTGTATATCCGTCGGATAAGCCAGTAACGACAATGCATACGCCTAGAGGGCTAATTCATATGAATGTAGCCCCTCATGGCAGGACGAATGCGGTGGTGATGGTGCAAAGGAACATGATCAGGGTCATGCAGACGGTCAACCCACACATCACTCAGCCTTATATTGATGACTTGGCGATTAAAGGCCCGAAAGAAAGAGAGGAAGACGGAGTGATGCCCGGAGTAAGGCGTTTTGTCTATAAGCATATCCAGAACCTTGATCGGGTCCTGAGCCTGTTGAAATAATACAACCTAACAGCGAGTGGCCCAAAGTCCAAGCATTGCATGAAGGAAGCGACCATCTTGGACTTGTTTGTAATGAGAGTGGTCGAAGACCTGATGTGAAGAAGACAGACAAGATCGTGGAGTGACCAGTACCTTTTCGTTCGATAACGGACGTAAGGAGCTTCCTCGACACTTGTGGATTCTAAAGGAGCTTCGTAAAGAACTTTGCCGCCAAGATCGAGCATCTGAGGAAGCTGGTACGTCAGAACCAAGAATGGGTTTGGGGTGGAGATCAGGAAGAGGCAGTGAAGCGGATGAAAAAAAAGTTTAAAGAAGGAGGCTTAGTGTTAGGAGCGCCGAACTATGAGGTCACGGAAGAAAAGTCGTTCATCATCGAGACGGATGTTGGCCAACTGCCCTGGGAGGAGTCTTGGTTCAGACAGATGCCGAAGGGAAGGAGAGGCCGGTAAGATTTGAGAGTCGGACTCTTAATACGACTGAGCGAAACTACTCTCAGTTTAAAAAGGAGACGCTTGCGGTACTCCATTGCCTGAGGATCTTTCGTAACTATGTTTTTGGCAGGAGGTTCATATTGAGGGTGGACCCCACTGCGCTCACCTATTCCCTGAAAACTATACTCCATCTAACCCAACCGTCGCAAGATGGCTGACGTACATTTGGATGTTTAACTTTTAGCTGAAGAGGATTCCAAGGGACAAGAACAGGGCAGATGGGTCGAGCCACATCAATTGGGATGGGCCAGATCAAGAGTCGATAGAAGATACTCCATCATTGATGGGTTTTTGGACCAAGAAGAACAAGTTTGCCTCCATATAAACGAATGGTCCTTGCGAGTGCGTAGTTGCGTCAGTCACCCGATATGGTTAGCGCGTAGGGGGTATGAGCAAAAGGCGGAGTTAGTCCTCAAGCCCTTTCTAGAGGAGGATCCATGGGGAAGTAAGGATGTTCACTGGATGATGAAATTGACATTGGCTGGTACACACAGTTTAGCGGAGGAAGTGAGGACGATAGAGGAGGGTCAAGCGTTGCCTGGTGCGATGCCGGACCGATGCGCTCGACAGTGCGACGACTCTCTCTCTCTCTCTCTTTCTCTCTCTCTCTCTCTCTCTCTCTCTCTCTCTCTTACATGGGCTCTTCATAAGTGTCAAACTAGAATATATCTTCCCGTTTTCACAGAAAGATGCATTCATTTTTTGTCTCTCTCTCTCTCTCTCTCTCTCTCTCTCTCTCTCTCTCTTACATGCGCTCTTCGTAAGTGTCAAACGAGAATGTATTTTCCCACTTTCACGGGAAGATGCATTCCCTTTTGGCATCTCTCTCTCTGTCTTTCTCTCTCTCTCTCTCTCTCTCTCTCTCTCTCTCTCTCTCTCTCTCTCTTTCTCGCGCGCGCTTTCGCTTCCCCCCCCCCACGAGGAAGCAGAACCCTTTCTTTGGTGATGTTTTTTTTTTTCCCTTGTCTTTTTTTTTTCTTCTTTTTCCCCTTTTTTTTTCTCCTGTACTTCAGATAGGGATTGGTCCTGTTGGCATGGTCCCTGATGCTACCGGCTGCAGCCGGTATCGCCCACCTGCAGGTCGGGAGCAGCCCCCGCATGTCCTCTCTTGAACACGGTTCTGGCTGCTACGGGGTTCCCGTATGCCTACAATTAGGAGTAGTGGTAGGTAGGTAGGGTGAGGTGAAATTGAGAGAAGAACAAAAAAAAAAAAACAAAAAAAAAAACGTTCGCCGAGCAAAGTGGGTTTTATTCCAACCTTGCTTGCCTGCCTGCCAGCCTGCCAGCCTGCCAGCCAGCCAGGTATTACCATCTTCTCTTCTTCTCTGGAATTTGTCCCGAATACAGCTGCACTTCTAGTTGGGAGAAGACTGCGGAGACAGAAGCTTGGTCCCTACATTATTTATTAAAATAAAATCGCTATGTTACAAATTTCGAACCGGGGCCGTCCGCAGTTTGACGGGTCGTTGCAAGAATGTAACAATTTATCGAATCTGGTCGTCGCGTCCTACCGGGGCCTCGGTCCCACCTGCGCATTTTGGCTGTAGGAGGCTACCACGAAGAGAATGGCGGCCGCCTAAGGACCATGGATTGACACAATCGATGGTCCCTAGTCGCCCGCCGGTCCCTTCGTGGTAGCCTCTTATAACGGAAAGACGTAGGTGGGCCTAGACCGAGGCCCCTGGTCGACGGCCTTGATCATCACACGGTTTTAGGACCGCCAAGCATCATCACATGGTTTTAGGATTAGGACCGCCAAGCAATCGAGGCCCTGATGGGCCTTGAATACGCCTAGCGGTACCGATAGGTCCTACCGCCGTGTGCGTGGCTTCGCGGTGCTGCCTGCGTGTGTGGGTGCGGTTGTGCGCGTTCGTGCGTGCGTGTGGGTGTGGGGAGGGCGGAGGGGCTGTGCTTGCCACAAAAGAGAGAGAGAGAGAGAGAGCGTCTGCGGGCGTGTGGGTGTGGGGAGGGGGTGGGGGCTGTGCTTGGAACAAGGAGAGAGAGAGAGAGAGAGAGAGAGAGAGAGAGAGCGCCGCGGGGAAACATGGGCAGTGTGCCGCTGTATTTTGATGTTGGAAGTCGCCAAGAGCCGAACCTTCGTTTTTTGGTCGAAGGAGCGGTGAACAGCTCCGCGCGAAGGAGGTAAGCCGCGATCTTATCCTTTCTCCTCGTCTTCTCTCTCCTCCCTCTTTTGCCCTCGGCTCTCCATCTTTCGACATCCTGTGGCAATATCCCTCTGCACCTGCTTTGCCCATCTCTCATCCCCATGGCGACCTAAGCTCCGGCTTCTTTAGCTCAGGTCATTGCGAGGAGCGGTGAACAGTTTCGCGTGAAAGAGGTAGCCGTGATCTTATTCTTTCTCCTCCTCCTCCTCCTCCTTTTCCTTCTCCTCCTCCTCCTTTTGCCCTCGACTCTCCATCTTTCGACATCCTGTCGCAATATCCTTCTGCACGTGCTCCAGGGCGACCTAAGCTCCGGTTTCTTTAGCTCCCGTCATTGCAGACTCCCCCCCCGTTCTGCTTGCGCCCATTTCCTTCCATCTCTCTCAATAACGTCGTTGGTTCAGTCCGGCCGACCAGCTTATGCCAAATTTGGTTGATTTTTGTGTCACACACACGCACAGAGGGAGGGAGGGATAGAGCAGGGGAGGGAGGGAGCGAGGGGGGAGGGAGAGAGCGAGAGAGAGGTGGGGGTGGGGGAAAGGAGGGTAATACGGCAGGCGGAGAAGTGCTTCGGTAGCTATCAGTGGGTGAGACGAGGAGGAGGTGGGGCAGGAATATGACGTTGCTGACGGCATGAAGAAGCGGGATGGGAAAAGGCGTAAGGGGGCTATGGCGGCTTCATTTGGCTCTCTTTTTTTTTTTTTTTTTTTCTTCATTCATTTGGCTCTCTTGATTAAGACCTGCTTTAAATGTAGTTGCAAATCTTTGATTGCCTGGATGGGTAGATGCTATTAATAATGGTAATAATTCATTACTTTTAACAATTGGACCTGGTGATTTCTGAGTCCAACACGCAATATCTTTTTGTTTTTCTCTTCTTATTTCGCTTTACTATATTCCTTCCTCCCCACTTCCTCCTCCAACGTCTTCATCCTGCACGTGTTTCTTCTGTTGTCCTCCTTCATGACCTCCTTTTTTCCGCGTCGTTCCCCTCCACGTCAGCCTCTGCATATGTCCAGTTCCATGTGGAAGCCGTCGAGGTCAATATCCTCCCTACCTCCAGGAGAGCAAGGGAGCGAGGTCAATATCCTCCCTACCTCCAGGAGAGCAAGGGAGCGAAGTGAATGGGAAAACGATGATGATGCGAAGACAAATTGGATGGACGAAGAGGAGGGGGAGGAGAGAGAGTAGATGCCGATGATGATGACGAGAGGTGGGGTCGGAAGATGAGGATGCTGATATGAAAGAGCTGGAGGGGACAATGGCGAGGAGGAGGAGGCTATCGTGATTTCGTTTTATCTTTCTCTTTATTGATACCCATTTTGCTTTCTATTTTGTTTACCATGGTCCCTCGTCCATGTCTTTTTCTCTATGTCATCGTTCTCCACTTCAGCTCCTCCCCAGCGTCCTTCTCCTCCTGTTCATCGTTCTGCCTGGGATGCCAATATCGCCCAGCCAGCCTGGGGGAGAGTGCGGGAAGGGCATCATCATACTTGCACAGGGGTTAGGATGACTACAAGGGGTTGTGCATGTTTTCGTTCCTACTTTTCCTCCATGCCTTTTTTCTTTATGCGATCCCTCTCCTCCACGTCGTCCTTCTCCCGAGCCCTGGGAGACTGCATGAAAGACCTTATTACACGTTCACTTGGTCTTCGAAATTACAAGGGTTTTCATGTTTTCGTTGTCGTCCTCCACATTCACCTCCTGCTGCAGATCCTGCTTCCTGGCGGTGCACACACACACACACACACACACACACAGAGAGAGAGAGAGAGAGAGAGAGAGAGAGAGAGAGAGAGAGAGAGAGAGAGAGAGAGAGAGAGAG
>BFEA01000410.1:1263369-1277517 GCA_003427395.1 Chara braunii | reverse complement strand
TTCCTTAGTGCTGCAGGCCTGCATGTGCGCTAGACAGGACCAACCAGGAATAGTACACCCGCAATGTGTCGATGAATTCCTTAGTGCTGCAGGCCTGATTTTTTTAGAGCTGCAGGCCTGCATGTGCGCTAGACAGGAGGCGATGATTTCTGTAGTGGTGCAGGCCTGCATGTGCACTAGACACGAGGTGCAGCTACCTGTGCAGCGTTTGCATGACTAGCATCCTCTCTGAGCACAAGTGGAGATGATCCGCGTCTGCTTCCTGCATCTGACCCACCCATTTCTCATCCACCTAACCCCACCTCCCCACATGCTCCCCTGCCCCAATTGACAATGACCCACCTTCTGATCACTTGATGGAGCCCCCGACTGAAGATAATTCCTCTCCAGAGGGCATACTAGAGCCAAGGGAGTTAATACAGCCGGAGGAACCTGACAGAAATAGACAAGACCGCAATTAATCTCCGCCAGCTGCGCAATCTGTAAAACTGATTGAACCTCCCCCTGCCGCACAACCTGTAAAACTGAATGAACCTCCTCCCCCTGCCGCACAACCTGTAGAATTAGGCGATAAATAGTCAAGACCGCAATGAATCTCCACCAGCCGTGCGATGAGTGTAGAACTGAATAAACCTCCCCCTGCCTCACAACCTGTAGAATCAGATGATATCATAGTGCTACAGCGAGGCCACTGTGCGTACTATGCCATTAATGTCTGTCTGTCTGTCTCCTCGCGTACAAATGCAACCCTTGTAATGTATTCGATGACCTGTTGCGGCTTCGCTCGCAAAAGAAAATGCGTCAGGTGATGCGCGAAGGGTGGAGGCAACCGACCGATGAAAACTCTCTCACACTCACAAAGAGAGAAACGCAAAAAAATGCCATTTCACACCTTTAGCAACCCCCCCACCCCCCACCCCTTTACTTTCCCCCTAACTTTTCCTCTCCTCCCTCCTGTCCCTCCTCTATGCTTTCCCCTCCTCTGCTCGTCCTTCTCCTCTCTCCCCCTCCTCCCTCTCCTCCTCCTCCTCCAGCTCCATCTTTCTCCCTCCCTACCCTCCCTCCTTTTCGGCTTTCGCCTTCCTGTATCTTCCTGCTATGCCTTTCCCTCCTCCTCCTCCTTCCCCCCTCTCGTTCCTGGTGTTCTCGTTCTTCTTCCTCCATTCTTTCTCCCAACCACTCCTCGTCCTTCAGTATGCATTCTCTCTTTCTTGTGTTTGTCCACGTATTATCGTCGTTCTGTCCCATTTTCACGTATTTTATGTATATTTTATGTATAAATTTATGTCTTCTCCCGCCTTACATGTTCAACTTACGACCCTCTATCCGCGATGCTTCCCCCCGCGTCCTCCCCCCTCCCCCCTCCCCCCTTCCTTGCCGGGCATGCTTAGCAAGTAATAGCAGCATAGGCTGCTTGATCCTCGCCGTCCTCGTTATCCTCGTGTTCCTCTTCCACTTCCTCGTCGTTGCCCTCCCCCTCCTCTTCCTCGTCCTTCTCCCCCTCCCCTTCCTCGTCCTTCTCCTCGTCCTTCTCCCCCGCCGTCGCCCCCCCCCCTCTCTCTCTCTCGCTCTCGCTCTCTCTCTCCCTCTCTCACAATGTATGGATGGGGAAGAAAAAAGGTAAAAACTAAAACGGATCACCCTCTCTATCTCTCTCTCAATGTATGGAGGGGGAAGAAAAAAGAAAACAACGAAAACAGATTTCTCTCTCTCTCTCTCAATGTATGGAGGGGAAAGAAAAAAGAAAACAATGAAAACAGATCTCTCTCTCTCAATGTATGGAGGTGGAAGAAAAAAAAAAGAAAACAGATCACTCTCTCTCTCTCTCTCTCTCTCTCAATGTATGGAGGGGGAAGAAAGAAAAAAAAAAGAAAACAGATCACTCTCTCTCTGTCTCTCCCCCCCCCATCCCCCCCTCGCTCCAAGGAATCGTCTTTGCCGCGCGGAGAGAAGGGGCAGAGGCGGACAGGAAGTCGGCGGAGGCCGAGGGGAGGTTGGCGCGCACAGTGGGATGTGCAGCGGATGGCGGGAGGAGGCGGATGCGAGGTGGGCGGAGGGGAAGGGGAGATGGGAGATCCCAATGGCGGAAGGGAGGTGGGTGGAGGCTGACAGGAGGTCAGCGGAGGTGGAGAGGAGGTCGTCGAAGGCCGAGGGGAGGTGGGGGCGCACTGTTAAAAAAGAAAAAAAAAGAAAAAAGGGGCGGGCAGCGGGATGTCCAGCGGGATGGTGGATGTGCGGGCAGAGGAACGAAACCCAGAGCAGAGGTGAACGGAGGTGGAGGAGAAGTGACGGAGGCGGAGAGGAAAGAGAGAGGACATGGCGGGAGGAGGCGGATGGGAGGTGGGCGGAGGCTGAGGAGAGATTGGCGATCCGAATGGCGGGAGGGAGGTGGGAGGAGGCGGACAGAAGATTGGCGCTGGCCGAGGGGAGGTGGGCGCGCACCGTGTTTTTCTGTTTTTCTTTTGAAGGCGGGCAGAGGGATGGCGGATGTGCGGGCAGCGGAATGGAGGCCAGAGCGGAGGTGAGCGAAGGTGGAGGAAAAGTGGGCGGAGGCAGAGAGGAGATGACGGGAGGAGGACGGGAGGTGGCGGAGGTGGAGAGGAGAGGATATGACGGGAGGAGATGGCTGGAGGAGGCGGATGGGAGGTGGTGGAGGTGGAGAGGAGATGGCGGGAGGAGGTGGATGGGAGGTGGGCGAAGGCTGATGGAGATTGGCGATCCCAATGGCGGCACGGAGGTGGGTGGAGGCAGTGCTGCGGACTACTGCAGTGTCTCCTTCGCACCTGAGAGAACAAACAGTGCAAAGGAGCAATTCGTTTGGTAGTGTTGCGGTCGCCCATAAAATTAAGAAAGCCATCATGAAGGCGAAAAAAGCAATAACTTCAGTTAAAGCAAAACCTAAAATGGGTGGGGGTCAGAGGTGAGTCTCACAGAGAGAGAGAGAGAGAGAGNCACACACACTCACTCACTTTTTATTCCAATTATTTCAATTTCGGGATTTTGGGGATTGTGAGACCTACCGAACTTGTGATTTCGATTTTTTTTTTCTTTTCTTTTTTTTGTGGTGTTGTCTAGCCCTTAAGCAGCATTGGCCGCAGTTGCTGAATTGACGGCGGGGGCGTTCAAACGGATTACTATCGGAATTATTATCTAGCCCTTAACCAGCATTGGTCGTGGGGGCGTTCAAACGGATTACTGGGGCAAAATTCCTTGGACTTCAGTTGAGAGTTTTGTCTTCAGATTCCAGACATATTTCCATTCACAAGTATTACATAAATTCTAAGTCTCCAATTAAGTGGGGCTTATTAGAGAATCCTCTTCCTATCCAACGTATATATAGCGGTAGAACATCACTCGGTCTGGCTTGTCCATCACAAACAGTATGTCGTTGTTCACCCACAAGCTCTGCAGCCTCCGGAGAGCAATCCGGCTGAACCACCTGCTTCCCAGGCAGAGAGTCCTCCTGTGTAGAACGGAGGGATTCTACCACAGAGAGGGAAGGGGGCTCTCCAGAGGACAATGGCTGTGCCATCCCATTCTGTTGTCATAGAACTACAGTTCGGTTAGCATGCACACAGCATAGTCTCTGCTCCGAACACCATGAAAGGATGGGCAGAGGGAGGACGATTGGCTGTGCCATTCCCGTTCTGTTGTCGCACAACTACAGTTCGTTAGCATGCACACGGCTTAATCTCTGCTGGGAACACTATGAAGGGATGGTAACTGCCAGCCTCTGCCGTGAAAACTGTGATCCTTCGTCTTGTACTCATCCTTTCCACCCCCTAATTGCTTGCCCAGCGCACAATCGTGGCCTCGACATGCCATGTCTAGATAGCTCCGAACGTCAGCCTGCTTTCCTGCTGACATGTCAGCAACATGCCATATGTCATTGATGTTTCCAGGAAGCTGTCAGAGAAAGTATGTGTCTCTATGTCGTGGACTGTCCCCAATGCCATCATCCGTTACATCCTCTCCTACGATGTCCTGCATGCACCGTTGGGCACTTGCCAGACGAACGACAGACACAACAACCTGAGGAGGGTAATAGACTACCATATGAACCACCTACAGAGGGCTGTGCTAAAAGGTTATCACCTCCAGGACGAGCTGTTGCAGACCAAATCCTGCAGCAGCTAAGCACCCTTGCTTTGGATCAATTCCCCTCGTCGTCTACCCGCGCAGAGGGAACAAATGCTATGGAAACCCATGAAACCTGCTCAATGCCTCTCTGTGATGACCCGCCTCAGATCCGGCTAGCATGTGCTTCACATGCCTTGTGCTGTGAGGATTATGAAGGGATAGCCTATGCGAGTGACAGTGTACGACATCCCGACATGTTGTGTCCAATTTGTAGACGGGCTGGAATGGCAATAACTTTACAATTGCTGTTGGCGTGGCTCTGTGTTCATGGCATGTAGGAGTCACGTAGCCTGTGACATCTGTCTACACCATGCCATTCAATTCAGCAACTGCGACTGCGAGCATTGGATGCGTCGCTTCCACAGTCCGCACCCGAACTGGTCCTGTCCTGTCTGTAGGCAACGGCTACTCCTCAACTCAAAAATCTTATGCAACCCAAACACTGACTGGCCTCATGTGCTATTCTAGAGTACTCTGCTCCGGTGATGAGCATTTATAATCTTGTGAAGTTCGTCACATTTCTGTCCTGTCCTTTGCACACTTCCTCTCCTACCTTTTTTCCCTCCCCAGCCCTTCTCACTCCCTATAGAACTCCGCTTTCCACCCCTTTCCCTTTACCCTCCCCTTATGTGCTACTAGCAAATAACATATGAATGAGCATCATCGTTAAGAGAACGGACAAAGTATAAGCTGAGCATCTGAAGTGACATGAACAGGAGTATATCTTCCCCTTTTCTCGGCAAGTGGGCCGTTAAGTCACACGGGGATGTGGGCAGCAGTCACTCAACCACAGTCATCAACGTGGGCAGCCTGGTACATACGAGGCATAGTAAAAGAGAAGCTGCAAGAACAAATGGGAGGGGCACCCCCAAGGAAAACTAAAAAACTGTCGAATTGTAAAATTGCTTAAATGTTGGACTGTCTCAATTCAAGTGCTCTCATGGCCTGCAAAATAGGACGACAGCTGAAAGCTGCTTCGATTCTGAATCTACTTATCTGAGTGGAATTGGGGCTGTTGCAGGGGGAAATTTAAGCACACACACACACACACACATAATGAATGTGTGAATCCGGGCTATCTAACCAGGGCAAGCATGTTGTCCTCTTATGTGTTTGGTGCTCTGCTTTTTTCAGGGGATGGACTGGTAACCTGTGCTGCAAACAGGATTAAAACTGGTGGATAGCCTACTTTGCGGTATTCCGCCTAAAGCTTCCGGTGCCTGTGAATGTGCGAGCAGCTGGATGTACAGAGGGGTATAGACAGAGGGCTACACGAACCTGTCATCTGGCTTTTGGTTGTGTGTGAGAGAGAGAGAGAGAGAGAGAGAGAGAGAGAGAGAGAGAGAGAGAGAGAGAGAGAGAGAGAGAGAGAGAGAGAGAGAGAGAGATGCATGAAGATGGTAGGTCGGGCTGCCTACATTGGTGTTCCGAACCTGTCTTTCTGGTGTTTGATGGCCTTGCAGTGGAAAATTCTCTGTTCGGGGGGGTTAACGAATGTTGTTCATATTCTTCACGATTGCCAAGTCTCCTCTTGTTAGGATCTCTTGCCTTGAGTCGTTGACGTCTTTGACGTCTTCCATACTTGAGTCGTCGAAGTCTTCCATACTTCTGTCGTTGTAGGCTATGTCGACAATCCGATGCAGCCGCATCCTTGAGCTTGTGGCTAATTACTCCCTGCTAGGCCATTTATGACGGTCTTTGCCCTTGCTCTTCACATTATACGGTTTCCAGTTGTGACCTAAATGGCCATCCTTTGCCCGTGTCTTTCACATTGACCAAAATTTCTACAACGTTCTTCATAAATTGCATGCCAGCCTGTCGGCTCCTTTTGGGGTGCATTCTTGTGTGATCTTTCCTCCCTGCGTTCCTTGCACCGGCTGTCTATTTCCATCTTTGTCATTGTCTGACCTTTCCTGGGGTGTTTTTCCTGTGACTCCAAAGGCGGGGAGGTTTCTGACAGAAGCAGGGAGGTGGCATGCATGTTAGGACAGCGTGGATTTGCTGTACCAAGTGTTGCAGCGTGGACGGCCTACCGTCTTCCCCTGAACACAACGCACCCTCATTTTGGCTGCACGAGACCAGAAAGATAGCTTGTGTACATTATTATCAGCGTGTGTTGTGCCTACTGAGCGCTACGTAATACTCAAGAAGACAGCAACGACTGTAGGAGGACAGCGGCTCCCCACAGGAGCCTACTGGTCGCACAAAGTCTCAGTCCGTGGACTGCGTGTGAGAGGAGTGCTTTGCTGGAAGTGGAACAACCTTGATCATCTTGTTCTAAAGGGGAGCAGCCTGGTGGAGGGTTGGGGGAGTGGCGGGGTCTTGTACTTGTAACCCGTTTGTACTGGTTGCATAAAGTCCTGGGCCCTGGACACGAGAGAGTTGGGGGAGCGGTGTGGTGGAACACTGGGGGAGCAGCCGGGTCTCTTACTTCTACCGCGTGTGTACTGGTTGCATAAAGTCTTGGGCCATGGAGCGCTTTGCTGGAAGTGGAACAGCTTTGATCATCTGCTTGCATTTTGCTTGCGGGCCATTTGGTCTTCGCCACTGTTAAGGGAAGAGTGGCTTGGTGGAGTGCTGAGGGAGCGGCAGAGTTGTCTACTTCTGACCCGTTTGTATGGATCAGCACCAACATCAAGGGGGGGTTTGGTTGATTCGACACAGTTGCACACACGTGAATTGGTGTCAGAGAAAACAGGAGAGTGTGTGCCTTCGTAAGTGAAGAACAGTCGGCTCGGCCTGTTTCGTTAACCATCTGCAAAGATGGGAGACGAGGCGGATCTGCCAGAGATCTACTGGGGGAAGAGGAATGGAACAGGTGGTGGGAGAAAGAGGTATGAGTCGTTTAAATTTGATAGGAGGGAGGAGGTTTTCCTCTACGACACAGTGTACTTGTTCCCTGAAAATGAGGGCGATTTGCCGTATGTGGCGAAGATCATGGACTTGTATGACGGCAGGCATGATGGGAAGCCTGCGAAGATGGCAAAGCTGCGGTGGTTCTTCAGAGCCTCAGATATTCCTGATGACGAGGTGACACGTGCCAGGCCCAGGGTGAACGAGCTATTTCTCAGTTATGGAGATCCGGCAGAAGTGAACCATATATGTCCCCTGGTAAGCAGCAGTAACTATTATTACAAAAAAATGCATCTGCTAGCGTTGCATGGGTGGCTGTTTAAGCATTCGTTCAGGCCACAGCTTTGCTGGTATTCTGTGGACCTGAGCTACGTGTTTGATCACCACCTGAGCTGTTTAACCCCCCCAGCACTGAAAACAGTGAAAAGTGCATTTTTTTTTTTTTGCCCTGTTTTTTTTTTTTTGGTCAAGGTCTGCCTGTACCAAGTTTGGTGTTTGTTGGGATCTTGGAGATAACTGTTTTGGCCAGCCCTGAAAATCCTGAAAAATCCTGAAAAATCCTGAAAAATCCTGAAAACTGAAAGGAGCGAATTTTGCATGACAACACACTTTTGCCTTGGGATTTAAGACCCCTTTGATCCATTTTTTCACTTTTTATTTTTGCCGTTGGTTTATTTGGTGTCCACTCTATGGACTTGTGACAAGTCTTGCTTGAAAGGTGTAAGACATTTGTTATAATGACCCTGAAAAAACCCTTTAGGGGTCTTTTAACCGCTTCTCGTCTCCAGCTCCACCGCTCAGCAGGAGCTCCGCCTAACGCCACCCTCTGAGTGGAGCAGCAGCATGACTGCCGGGTAAGATACCACTTCACGCATTGTAACCCAAATGATATGCTCTTCCAACACGACCTCACAGCTTCACTCAGGCTGCAGTACAGCTGCACTTCCTGGGTACTAGGCCTACTGGTAATTCCTGCCTTTTGGTGGAAACATCGTTGCAGCCTGCAAGTACCTCAGGGCCTGAGTCTTACTTACCTGATATCTAGGTTCGGGCCCAGACTACTCACGGCCTTTTGGAAGCTACTACTGGGTCCTTCTAGGCCTACCTTATTACTGCTGGGCCTGCCCGAGTTGCTGGAAAGTCCTTGTCGGTTGCTACCCAAATTCTACTTGTACCCTGTCCGTCCTAGCCTTTCTAGAAGTCCCTCCGGTCCCCGGTTTCAGTCTTGTCCCTGCGGTTTTCCTGTTTCTGGTCTATCCCTCCCAGGGACACATAAAACACAGGGCAAGCACACCATTAGTACTCCGCATAGCAATCATCACACAGGTACTTACACACCTGCAAGGACTCAGCAAATCCGCAAATCCGCACTATCAGCTGGCGCCAATAGATTCACTTCTCCCGCTGAGCAAGCTCATACATCATTCAACCTGGCCGCAAGCTCAAACAGAAACGCAGGGGAATGGGGCAATCTTGGCCGATTCATTGTACTTTGCCCAGTGAGTTGCACAAAATGACCGCGACAGATTTACCATCTCCGCTCAGGCTCAAGAAACTGGATAAAAAATTAACCAGTTCTGCTCGCTGAAGCAAACAGGCTGATCTCAACGCTTTTACACTTATCCAACCTTATCCCACTGAACTGATCAGACTCATCTCAACAGTGAAGTCCAGACTCTACAGAGAGAAATCATAATGAACTGGACCGCAGAGGGGAACCTCCTGCGGACTCTGAGATAGTCTCTATGGTCCGAACACAGCCCTGATTACTCTGGCTTAAACCACCACTACCCCCGCCGTCATAAATTAGGGGGAGCCGGTAGCACAGGTCCATGAGGGCTACCGGTAGCACAGTGGGGGGAACTGGCGGAGTGGCAAAAGTCGAATTACCCCTGCGATTTATTTCGTGGTTCAAATGTTTTTTGTTTTTTTTTTTTCCTTCTTTTTTTTCCTGTAAAGATCACGACAAAATCCACGGACCCTCCAATTTTCAGAGTTGTTGGGTCATTCTTCTGATCGCGAAAAATCGCGAAAGTTGGGTTACGTTTCCCGTTGGCCCATACATGGTAGAGTAGCAAAAATGGAAAATGTGACGAAACGGCGCGGCACGCACTTCACCGTCTAAATGTTTTTTTTTTTTTTGATATTTTTTCCTGGAAAGATCACGACCTAATCTACAAGATATCAAATTTTCAGATTTTTTTGCCTCGCCAAAGTTCGCGCTTGGAAATTTTTGGACCGGACCCGCCTGCGCCGCCCGGTCGCCGCCCCCTGTAAGAACCCGGTCCGTAAGGCCAGGGAAGTCCATTTTAGGACGGCGGGGGTAGTGGTGGTTTAAACAAACCGGACTCGTCGGCCTAAACTCCCTGTGCCAGGACTCTGACCAGACAGTGGAACGGACTGCAACATAGCCTGGATTACAATCGAGTCTCTCGACCAGTTCGAGAAAAACAAAGCTGGGCAAACTCGAGCATACTCAGCAGGCTCAACAGGTTGAGGAGCTTGACGCTTAGGCTGGCAATGATGAGGGCACTATGAACTCTGTGCAACAGTCCACATGTATCGGGACTGAATGATAGTGTAGGTAAGGGCCACGCTCCACCAGTCACCAAAAGCATTAAGTGCGAATGAATCGTCTGCTAGAACGTGGAAAGATAGACCGCCATATTTTTTGTCGTTTGTGCATGTGGTGAGTGGTGGCCCTAAGTCTGTATGGTGGGAAGGGTGTTGAAATTTGAGTGTATTCTTTTGGGACTTGCATATACAAAAACGTTTGGACAAAAAAAAAAGCAAAAGAGGGCCTCAACGCACCGCTCTCCAAAAATGCAAAATGAGAATAATACTTTGGCTAGAAGATGGGCTGATACACCCGCCATATTTTTGTCTTTTTGACATTTAGAGCGGGGTGTGGCAAGGCCCGGAGCATGAAAAACTTGTTCCAGTCCAGAAAATACCACAAAGGGCAGAGAAGACACAAAACTGCTCAGGACAAAGAGAAAAAGCGCAAGCGTATTTTCTTCTTGTAATGTTTTATTTGTTTTTGGGGTCGTGCCCACTTCTTTTTTCTGTCCACGCAGACGTTTTCATTTTCCCGGTGGCCTTGAATTGGACCCGATAGGCACAAGGTAAAGCTTGTTTTGGGGTCACCACGGCCCACCAGCCCTCTCCCATCAAAGCTCTACTGGCCCTGGGCTGAACGACCCAGGTCCGGTAATCGTCAACGCGCATGCAGTGGTGGTTTTAAGTGTGCTAAGAGCTCTGGGATGAAAGGTGTCAAAAGTTTCATCAGTCTTGGAGCCTCAATTATGAGGAAAGGGTTTGAGAACAATATTTCAGCTTTTTGATAGTGTCGTATAACGTCGTGAGGTTTGTACGTGAGACACACAGTCAAGAGAGATGCAAAAGAAGAATGAGAAAAATGAATGGTTACAGTGTGCTCTGCATGTTTGTCTTGTGTATTTTTATTTTTATCGTTTGTTTCGGAAATGGCGCTCTTTTACTTCATAGATATGTAACAATATAATAGTAATAGCCACAATAGTTTTGTCAGACTTCTATGCAGACTCTGGACTCCAAGATTGGTGCAAAGGACTAAGGTTTCAAGTGGATACGATACTAAGGTTTCAAGTGGATACGATCTCCTCCCAGCTTTTGAGGTCTCTATTGTTTTTTTAATCCTTGTCTTGTCAGATGCTCGTTGGGGGTTAAACTAAACGGGCTTGTACAGGATTGTGACAATGTGCTGATGATTTCCTCTCTGCTGCGTCTTTTTTGTTTTTTTGTCCACGTGTGATGTTTTGTGATAGTGTGCTGATGATTCTACCTCTGCTGTGTGGGTAATGATGTCACTGCTTATTGCACAGGATTGCGTGGACCGCAAGTGTAATATGGTCTGTACTGCAAAACATCCTGCAAATGCCAATTTAAACCTCGACGATATTCAGAATGCAGATGAAGTGTTTTACAGGATGTATGACACAGAAAAGGAGGTCATCTCGAATGACTTGACGCCACTTATTGAAGAGCTTGGAGGTTAGTTGGCTTCGTATCTCATACTGCCATCATTTGGATTCGTTCATGGCCCTATATTCTCTCTGTAGCTCATAATATTCATTTGGCCATAAGACCGTAAATAAATGCATTTCAGTAAGGGTATCCTGAGTGTTAGGTATTATTTTAGGCACATTTCAAGGAAGGTTTATGCAAAAAGAGCATGTACATCCCTTCTTGCTGGTCTGTCACAATCCTGTTCCACATCAGTACTATTGTCTGGATGGCTTCTGGGGGATGCATGTGCACACATTGATAGTATAGGGGAATGCTTTGATGTGGTTTAAGGGCAGTATGTGGCCACCAGCCATTTTGCTCCGGACCCCGGGAACTTTCAGCACACATGCAGCTGCGTTGGAGAAATATGGCTGGCAATCATATTGGTGTTTAAGGGCGCAGTACGTGGCCACAGGGCCCCTTGTCAGGACAGTGGCTGGCCTGTCCAGGTCAACCTGGGCATGTTAAATGTCTGGGATTTTTTTTGTTTTTTTGTTTTATTGGTGGGGAGTTTCTGTTCCCACCACCCAGCCCTAATCCAGGTTCTTTTTTTGCTTTTCAGCGTTGTTGGTTGGGAGGGAGAAACAGGGGGGTATAAATGGGGTTTAAGACAATGTCATTCAAAAGGCGGTTCCTTAGTTTGATTCTTCTTTTTTGCCTTTTCAAAGTTTTCATCTTTGGTGCAGTAAGGAATTCTGAGATGATACTCAGCCAAAAGTCCCTCGCATGGCAATTCCACATAACGTTGTTTTCCCCATAATTTTTATATTCATGAACTATAAAGTTGTATGTTATTTTGTGCTGGGGTTGCTTGGGACTAGGCCAGGACCTTGCCTGGCATCTTGGCCAACAGGGTTTTCCATGCAGCCAGAGATAGCTTGGGGCATCTGGAAAGTTGTCACAGCTTTTTATTGACGCTAGGAGGGTCATAACGGGTTCAGGATGCAGGTTTGGAGGGTTGTGGGCACAAGCCGCTTAGAGATTAGAATGTAGCAAGTATGAATTTTGGGTGGGGACGGTGCTGTGGGAAATATGCGCTTGTGAAGTGCCATCATGATATCCATGTTCCTTCAATATTAGGATATGTGTGCACATGTGGGCCCTATCCACAAGTAAGTAATTAACAGGGAGAAGAGTGGGATGTACAGTTTGATGTTGGTGATGCTAAGCAGCGTGATTTCCAAACTTCACACGTGCAGCGAAGAGCTCCTTGCTCTTGCCGAAGATATATTGGCCTACTGCCTCTTTGGGTGGTGACTTTCCAGGCCGGCGGCCTCCCAAGCTACCAGTACCTTCCCCGTTTCGTAGGGAAACATCATTGCAGTCTGATATCCCTCACTGCAGGCCCTTGACTCAGAGTACAGGACTGGTACCCCTACACTCTAAAGGTACCGGACTCTAAATTTCCTCAGGCCTCGAGGTACTAACTTTGTCTTCTTCTGCCTACCTACCCGCTACTCGAGTGTTTTCCTTCCTATGCTGGCCTAGCCTACTTCTAAGTTTCCGCTGCATCCCCACAAAAGCACAGCCACAGGTAAGTGCCAGGCCCGAGGGCCTTGCCAGATACAAGTACCCGGGCGGGTCACACGCACGCCCGAGCAATCATGCAGTCAGACAAACACAGAAACTCAACAATCATGCACACATCGCCCCGTTTACTCTGCCTCCTTTCATAACGTGCAAGTGTGCTGCTGGCGCTCAACCACAATTAGCGCCGCCAGCCGTGTACGCGAGAGGCATAGTAAAAAGGGGACTGCACAAATAAATGAACGGGGTAACCCCAAAGAAAGGCAAAGTAAACACAGTTAAGAAAGGGATTTAAACGGATCTAGTGTGCTCCATGTGCTTGCGATTGAGGTAAAACTGTTTCATTGTTGGATTGTTTGAACGCAAGTGTTTTCATTATCTGCAATAGCAAGTGTTTTCATTATCTGCAATAGGACTAACGCTAGATCTACTCATCTGGGTGGGATAGGGGCTGTTGTGGTGAAAATCCAAAACATGCGTACTTAGAATGCTCAGCAGAACACGGGAATCTCAACAAGTCACGCAGTACAGCGGCAAAATGCAGAAAACAGCAGAGTTCTCAGTGTGTGATCTTGCAGGTACCTTACCCCCCCTTCAAGAGCGAGGTCCCTTCGAGTGAGTAGACTCAGTCAGAGTCCCTGCAAAAATGCATCGTAGGCAGTGAATGCAGAGACTTCTACTGACTGTTCATAACCAGTGAGTTGTTCGTATGCATTAACTACATTGGCTGCAGTCTTAAGTAGGACTTCGTGAGATATCCGGTAGAGTTCACGTAACGGATGATACAAAATTTGTACTTGATACTTGTTGAACTTCACTTTGCCAATGTGTGCAACACTTCTGTCAATTCTGTGACCGCTATTGATAGGACGGTGGATCATAGGTTCACGATCAGGAAAGGAAGTAGCAGCAGTAGCAGTAGTTTATTGGGTGCAACTTAGAAGCATGAAAGAATGGGTACGTGCGCAGATGAGGCGGCACATCAGTCACATACGAACGACCAAAAGCCCTATCCGCCACTACTTTCAGAATCCGCCAAGGGCCGTACAAGACACCCTCTCTTCATCTGAAACTTTAGACATCTTTACCCAAACATAGCTCCCCACTTTGAATGCCTCAGGTCTGCATCGCCTGTTGGCAAACTTGGCCATGGCATCTTGGTGCTTGTTCATTGCTGCAACAACAACTTTGAGCAAGCACTGGTACTGGCGGCGTAGCCAGAGGTGCCAGGAGTCAGCACAGGTGGCATGAGGTGGCAAAGGAATCAGATTGAGAAATTTGGAGAAGTGGTTGATGATCACCATGACTTGAGAATTCCCCCGCTGACTTACCTTTCCCATGTCTGTGAAGTCAATAGAAACCAATTCACTGGATCTGGGAGGGATAGGTAGAGGGTTCAACAAGCCTAGAGGTGGTTTTCTATGAATCTTAGTCCTTTAACAGACTTCTCATTCTTCCACAAACTTACAAGCAGATTCCTTCATGTATGGCCAGTCAAATTGCTGCAATAGACTTCTCTCTCTCTCTCTCTCTCTCTCTCTCTCTCTCTCTCTCTCTCTCTCTCTCTCTCTCTCTCTCTCT
>BFEA01000410.1:1239868-1255307 GCA_003427395.1 Chara braunii | reverse complement strand
GACCTCCTCGCACAAGCTGCTAGGTAGCGCTTCCGCATGGCATCCGCAGGAATGAATCCTTGGCTGGACGCAGCCTCTTGATTTATACTTCTGTGCTGCATTGGTCTGCCTTGTGTCCCTGGCCCATGGTGCACACAGTTCCCCCGTTGGTACTTGCTGGACCGGACTGGTACTTTCTGGACTCTCTCCAACATGGGCTTGCTTTAGTCACACCACTTGCCCACTTGCCTGCACCACTTGACCACTTGCCGGCACCACTTGCCCACTTGCCAACCTTCTAGAAGGACTGCACTTGCTTTAGTCACACCACTTGCCCACTTGCCTGCACCACTTGACCACTTGCCTGCACCACTTGCCCACTTGCCAACCTTCTAGAAGGACTGCAGCTAGCCTTCTAATCTACAGGTCTACGGCTCGAATCCTGACTACCTATAGACCTACGACAGACCTACCTACCACTGGCGGTTCTACAGGTCGCAGGTTCAACTCTTCGAGTTGACGCAGGTATTGTACACAGGTAAGTTGGGAAACTAGGGATCGAGCCCTGGGATCTGTCTCAGCTACCACAAATTGGTGAATACCGTTTCAAAGCTGCTATGTTGCACGTTCCTCAGTACTTGACAGGTGCATGACCTCTTTGGTGCCAATGTAGGCCCTGTCCTTTATCTGAGTGTGACTGGAACGACATCCCTTTTTGACATCCTTTCAGCTCCAGGCTTCAAGGATGACTGAAATTCTTGGAGTTTTACATCACAAGCTAGTTTCCTGGCGTGCAGATTTAAGTATTTCCAACCCCTGTGTAAGTGGAAGCATATTTACGTATTTTTGTGGCTTGCAGAGGAGATTGGAAGTCATTCCTGTTATCCTTAAGTAGTGAGGCTGTAGTCATTGGGGGAACGGTTGGTTCTCTGGTGAAACGGTTTTCACCTATTCGGTAGCGGATGCAGTACCCAGGGTTCGATCCCTAGATTTCCCCGTTACTCATGTGCAGTACCCCTCGACTGTGTGTGTTTGAACCCGCGACCTGTGTCCTGAAAGTCGTATGTTCAGCTGTTGTATATAGTGCGGTCGGCTGGTCTTGAACTGTAGGTCCTTGTTTTAGTTGTAGTAGGATCAGCATAGGTCGTAGTAGTTGTAGCTCCGAAAGGCCAAGTCTACGGCCTTCCGGAAGTCCTGGAGGTAGTCTTTCGTGAGGCCTAGGGGTCAGTCAGCGGCTGAGTCAGTGAGGGACAGTCCTACTACAGTTAGCAAAGGGCAGTCTCAGTCCTACCTAGCCTAGTCAGTGGTACCCAGTCCCATGTCGCAGTTTGTCTAGTCAGCAAGTACCATGTGGGACTGTGTGCACCCTGGGCCCAGGGCCCAAGGGCAGACCTATGATGATCTGAAGTATAAAGGCCGGGACCAGTCAGTCATTTATTCTTCCAATGAGCCGTGCGGAAGCGCTGTTCGTGCGTCTTGTGCTACGGAGGTCTGCAGGTGCCGGGAGAGGAAGAGGGCTAACAGGAGGAAGACGCGGCCATTGCCGCCAGTTAGTGGTAGGAGGTATATGGCAGCCATGGCTGCTAGTTAAAAGGTTACGTGTGTGCAGAGTGTGTGTGTGTGTGTGCGGGACATCCAGGGAGATCGTAGTGTGAGCGTGTGGGTGTGTGTGAACAAGTTACATCCAGGGAGATCCTAGTGTGAGTGTGTGTGTGTGTGTGTGTGTGTGAATAAGTTGCTGGTGGATACAGCTGATTTAGTGGGAATCTTTGTCTGGCGCCCAGGGCCATAGCTATCAACATAAGTTTGAATCTGAACTTTGTTCCCGGCTACGTCTATCTCTGAGCTTTGTGTGGGCGCTATGCGCCAGGTGTGATCGTCATCTGTTTGCATGCATGCTGAGCGTCGAAGAAGACAATTCTGATTGCACTGGGCAGAAAGCTGCCAAAAATTGGAGCTTGGGTCACTCCCAGGCTATCTGGGCCAACAAATGCCCATGCCAGCTGCAGCTCTCATTATTTTCTATTAGGTAATCTATAGCATACAGCAGTGTCGACATTGGTCGTGCTGCTGATGAGAACACAGACAGCAGTCCGTCCCTTCCCATGAGACTGATTGAAAAGAATCTCTATTACGAGTTCAATTCTCAACAACTCACCTACACAAGTCCACCGAGAATCGTTTCTTCCCTACAACAACTGGGGTGCAGTAGAGGAGGGTCCACATCATTAATTGACATAAAAAGATGGAAAGATGGAAGAGATGGAGTAGTGGGGCATGAGGAATGATTTCAGCACGTGAGTCTCAATCCCGTTGAGAAACATTTGGCATTTGCCACCCTTTTGAAGGTCGGAAAACCACACAGGGCTGTAGGTCAATGTCTAGCGTCGAGTGTGGCATACTGGGGAATGTTGTGGCATCTGGGCACTTTTGCTTCATTGATTGTGTGAAGCAGGGATCGTTTCAAGTGCTATGGCCATGAAATTATATGAATGTATAGGTGTATATAAGGTTCATCTCAGCTCTGCCTTGAGGTCTTTGGATCTTCACTGCTTACGCTGCAAAGACACTGCATGCACGTATGATGTAAACAGGTAGAAAGCACAGTGGCATCAATAGCGCAGAGTGTCTGAATCGTATCAGTAGGTCCATTATGAAAGACATGCTTAATTTCATCCCGAGGTTAAAGAAGAATAGAAATTTGAGTGGATTTTGGGGAGCTGATGATGTGCTTATTTGTGATCGCCGTGATTCATCAGACACAAATTAGAGATTCTCCGGCAGGGGTGTTGATCACACGATTGGAGAGAATATGTTTGTTAGCTGCATCTCTCAGTCAATGTGAATGTCGTATTTTGACAAGGGAGCACTTTTGCCAGCCTCTTGTGACCTCTCTGCGCATAGCACAACTGCTATGGTCAATAGCTGTCAAGGCAGCTGATTTTTGTGCAACAGGTCTTTGCACGTCTGTCTTGCGCGTCGGAAGATACTTTTTCTGTTGTGTTACGATCCTGGCCAGTTTTGAAGCACAATGCTGTCCAGTGGTACACCAGCGAAGACCAATGGTAATCCCCCTTCTTCTCCCCAACCAACTCCTCCTTTTCTTCTCCCCTCTTATTCAAACAATGAATAATAGTAATAATGATGAATAGCAGAACCAGAATCAAGGTCCGAATCGCTCTTCTACTGCCAGCACAACTTGAGGTCCACCATAGCCATGGATGGCCATCTCCTTCCTCTTCATCTAGGCCGAGGCTATGGTGGACTACTAGGGCCTAGCCCTGACCTTCAAAAGACAACGCAAAGCAGCTATGGCCACTTCCACTCAGGCCGCCATCCCTGACTCTGCCTCAAAGCTCCTTGATACAGCTCTACCAACGGGGACCTTCCAGATGCAGCGCCTACCAAGATGATGAAGATAGCCAGGTAAGTAGCCCTGGCGCTCCCCTCTCCTACTCCCCTTCTTCATTCTTCTCCTCCCTGAGCTCCTCCACCATAGCCAAGGTGGGGAGCTGGGAAGAAGAACACTCTTCTTCCCCACAGCGCTGCTCCAACCAGCGCTCCAGCAGCATGTCGCCAAACTTGCACGCCACAAAATGAGGAAGAGCACTTCGCTTCTCCTGGAGATATATCGGCCTACCTGCCTCTTGGGCGGTGACTTCCAGGCCGCGCGGGCTCCAAGCAACCGGTACCTCCTCCCGTTCGGAGGAAAACATCATTGCAGGCTCTGATATCGTCCCCACAGGCCCTAGACTGACTACTTGGACTGGTACCTGCCTGGGCCTAGCCTACAACTACTGCGCTTCTAAAAATGCCAACTTTTGTCTTCTTCTGCCTGGCCTCCAGTCCCTGACACATACTTGAGTGTCGCGGGCCTACTCCCGCCACTTGAGTGTTTTCCCCGCTGCAACCCTCAAAGTCATGGCCAGAGGTAAGTACCGTCCCTGCGGGGCCTTCCAAACAAGAAGTGCCCTTCCGGGTCACACACACACTCAAGCCAACAAGCACTCAGACAGGCACCCAGACCAGCAAGCACACACACACAGGCTTAGAAAACTCAGCAGAAAGCTGGAATCTCAGCAAGGCATTCATTCCAGCGGCAAAACTCAGAAATCACCTGTGTTGTCACTCCGTGTTGTGGCTGTCCATGTAGTTGTATTTTTCCTCTCTTTGAAATGGAGCCCTACCGGACACATCACAACTTCTCAACAAGTGGACCAACAACTGTAGGTGGTTAATAGCTGTCAAGGCATTTAATCTCTGTACGACAGGTCTTTGCCTGTACATCTTGGGTATGGAAGGATTCATCGTATTGTTCGGGGGAAGTGAATTCCAGTTCTGCATTGGAAGATAATTTTTCTGGTCTTTTTTCTCCTTTTTCTTTGGAACGGAGGCCTAACATTAACTAACCAAACACCTGATAACCTCTCAACATGTGGACCAACAACTGTGGGTGGGTACTGTTCAGTCACCGCGTAGGTCCAGGGATAGCTATCAACTGCATGGCGTGGGATTGCAGTGCTGAAAGTTAGGCTGAATCATATGGCTGGTGTTTGGGCTCTTGGTAATGTCTTGACTCCGTCTGTCTCTTGAAGCACTCAGGCAGCAGTGGTGGGCAAATGACGGGAAGTTGAAGGACCAGGTGCAGGTAGCCTGTTGTGAAAGTGCCATAATAGCAGCTGTGGTTGGGAATCATCTATCCATAGCGTTTGGTTAAGAATGGCCAATAGCCTTTAACGCAGTTCTGTCGTCCTGTTGCAGGACTCAACCAGTCCCAAAATGAGATGTTAAACAGACAAGAGTGATGGGCCTGCAATCATCAGCACTGCTGCCCGTGTCAGTGCTTCCTTCGACAGCTTGATTGACCGCTTACAGTCCTCATCCCAAGTGAATGGTACGTCTTTCTTGTCAGGCTTATGAGAGGTGATGCCCAATCCACAAACCTGTCTACTCCTGTAGTAACACACTGGGCAATCGTTTGCCAAGAAGAACGGTACTTCACGCATATCCTCATATGTTATAGGCCATGGGTACGTGTTGTACGCCCACTTTTTTGCAGGTTACCTCCTGATAATGGGAGTAAGAGGTTACCTCCTGATAATGATCTGAATGGCTTTGTTTTGCGGCATCTGGATATGCACTCTCCCGGTGTTCCCCTTTGTGCCCCCTCTGCCATCCTGTGCACGCTTGTGTGTAGCCATCTGGATATCTCAAAGATTTGCTGGTTTCATGTAGAAAATGCTCAGTAGGTTCTCTTCGACGAAGGTGCCGATTGCTAGTTCCATCCTGGCAATCTGGAAACACTGTATTCCCATTGCTTGGATAACTCCTGTTCGTGAATTTATAATCTTGATATTATAGTCTGCCAATTCTGGTCCTTTCTGAATGCTTTTCTCTGTGAGCTCTCAGATTTATGTCGATTCAAAACTGTAGCTAGAATCTTGATCTACCTTTCCACAACTTCTGTCTATGTTACACTTTTACCCGTCTGCATCCCAAGCATGGCATGATCCTCTTTTCTTTTTAAGTGTGGATACTCTACGAAGCCTGCTTTGCTATGGTTTTGGAAGACTCAGAAGTTGAGCTAATAGGGCCAACAGTTAAACCCAGGGGCATGTTGGGATGTTGACAACCAATGTGAGAATGATCACCTGCAGTGATATAACAGCCTGCTACAGGTTGATAAGGAATAATAGCCATCCTATTGAAAAGTAACGATCACGGACTCCAGACAATGTAAGAACCACCCTGAGGAGTTCAGATTGTCTTCCAGACCTTCAAGTCGTCTGGCAGCGAGCCTGAGGAGTTCAGATTACCAGATTGCTTCTGGAGCGCACGACCAGTACAGTTTTCGGTCATCCATCTAGAGATGCTCTCGACTCCCCATTATCTCACTCACAGATTCAGACCCTGCAACAGTGATGCATCTCACCTTCTGTTGACACAGCCCCGTTTTCCTGTCCATTATTCTAGCCTGCCTGCTGTGGCTGCTGGCCTCAGAGAAGCAATGTTTGTGAGACAAAGAATGTGTGTGGTAGAGGCGAAGCTGGAACAGCCAGAGGGTGAGAGGGATGGAACTGTAGCTTCATGGGCTGGAAAGACAACTGTGTTGCATGTCATCTCAGGCCAGCAGCCGTGATGTGAGAATCAGCTGAAGATGGTGGAGGAAGAGGCTAAGTGGTCTTTGCATGGCTGCGTAGGGTATATAATGAAGGGAGGAAAGAGAAGCATCTGGTCATGAGTCTCGGACCCCCAGTATGGATAGTAGGGTTACACAATTTAGTTACGACTCCCTGAGAGTGTAGGTATGGGTATGTATACTAGGTTTGCACACGGTAGGGGAGGTTAAGGGAGAACCACCTGGTAGTTGAGGTTGACGGATAACCTAAGTGTTGGATGAGGAAGGTAGGCATCGTGGGAAGCGAAGTGCAAGGGAGAGAAAACTCAGGGCTTCAGGAGGAGAGTGCCCCAGTTGCTCTGCAATCCAGAAGAGGTGCAGCATGCTCTGTAAAGGTCATGAACGTGGCATGCTGCTTGTCTGGCATGGATAACCTAGTGTTGGGTGAGGAACGTAGACATAACTGGAAGGGAAGTGCAAGGGAGAGGGAACTCAGGGCTTCAGGGGGAGAGTGCCTGTGTTGCTCCGCAATCCGGAAGAGGTGCAGCATGATCTTTGAAGGTCATGAAGGTGGCATGCTGCTTGTCTGGATGAGCCAGGGCCCTCTAAACGGGGGCAGCATGTGGCTGAGCAGCAACAAATGCTGTTGAACTATGGCTCATCCCTTGGTCGAATTGTGTGGTTCTGTGGGGCAGTGGAAGCCATTTTCTATGGTCTGCAGCTTTCATTTGTGTCTGCACCTGGACACTCGGATACCTAGAAGTTCAACTTCAATTACTTCATTCCAATGCAGATGGACAGAGGGCCACTGGAGATTTTGTCTCCTAGCACCTACTTGTGCACTCCGCTGTAAGATCACAATGATTCTGTGTCCATGATAGATTTGTTTTGGCCACTTCTGAGTGACGCAACTGCTCCGTGTTCGCAGGCTCTGATTCTGGGAGCCACTTGACAGGAAGAAATGGTGGTTTGTCTGAATTGTACTCGCGGTGCAGACACGTAGTGGGCTGTGTGCTGTGCAGTGCGGCGTGCACAGTGCAAAGTGCCTCTTCGTGTGATTGGCCTACACATGTGTGCTGCACTGTGCAGGTGCAGGGATGAACTCTGCCATGCGACGTCTGCCAGTGGGAACGGGTCTGCTCTGTGGCAGCATGTATGGGCGGTTCGTCGTGTTTAATTGCTTTGCTTTTTCTTTTTTGCGCATGCAGAATCCTGTGCCAGGCCCAGTTTTGTTAACTCAGTTCATGATTCTTGTGTTTTTCAACAAGAGCACAGCAATGATTCGAACATAATTTAGCTTTTTCGGTGATTTAAACACAGCACTACAATGAAGCATCTTGGCGGTCACCGTCGCGAGTTGGTTGATTGTGGTGCAACCTCTGGCCTACTTTGCCATGAACTGCAGGACGCATTTGATCCAATATTTGGATTGCGTGGTCACGTTTGTCTTTCCTTTTTGGGCAGTGTGCATTCTGTCTCCGTCGTCCTTTTTAGTTCCCTTTTCCTTTCTGAAATCACAAATTTGGGTGTCTCTTGAAATCACAAATTTGACGATGCGTGCCAAAGCACGAAGTGGGCATGAAGGGCAACCCAACCCTACTGGTCGGTAGAGGTGACGAATTAAAGTTTTTCAAAATTGAGAATGAGCGGCGCAGCCAACACGCACAGCAAGGGCAAAGCCAAATCACATTGCGCAGACATGGCGAACCTGCTGACTTGGGACACTTTCTTTAAGAGAGAGAGAGAGAGAGAGAGAGAGAGAGAGAGAGAGATTTTATTTTTCCTGGTCTTCTATGTATACTTCATCCCATACCTACGGCGGAATGGTGTGTGGTGTGATGTGTGCCTGCCCGGTGCGAGCGCACCCCGTGCAACACGCGCACTGCACAGGTGCAGTGCGCTGGATGCGTGCGACTGAAGTGCACATTTCTGCTTCCTGCTACTACCGTCTTCCCCTGAACATTACGCACCCTGATAATGAATGTATACAGACTATCTTTCTGTCCTGATGCAGTCAAAATGGTGGTTCGTTGTGTTCGGGGGAAGACGGTAGTAGGCCCAAGGCTTGAGAAAATGCACCAGTTTGGTAACTTCGCTTCGCCCGCAGTGGTGGTTTAAGGAAGAGTCTGCTAGCCTTTTGTTTTTGATGGAGCTTTGGTAGTTCTGTAAACCTCTCTCTACCTGCTTGTAGGATCAGAACCCATGTTGTGGGCAGTGTCATACTTTCAATCCGGTGTCGATTCTGCTGATCCTTTCCGCTTGACCTTTTTCCTCTCTGCATGGTGCTGCACTTCTTTTCTTACCAAAAGGTCTTGCTATGGGGTAGAACTTCCGCACCTTTTTGCTATATTGCCTTATGTAGGGCTCTTGGTTGTAATATGTGGGTTGGAGTTGATTTTGAGTGCAGTGGTGGTGGTAGAAAGGATGGGTTGTAGGGTGGTAGTGCCTTCTTGTGTTTTCATCTTGCATTTCCTGGAATCTTCACTCGGTTTGTCACTCTCCTCTCCTGTTGGAGAAACATGAAGTGAAAATCTGGATGGCGAAAAAGTAACAATGGTGGCAAAATTACACAATTTTGCTCCCTGCTACTGGTAGGCCCAAAACTCTTTATGCCAGTTCCCCAGATTTGGGAACTTCACAGGTAATGGTGGTTCAAGGAATAGTCTACTAGCTTTTCGCTGTTGATGGAGCTTTGGTAGTTCTGTGACCTCTCTCGACTTGCTCATATGATCAGAGCCCATGTTTCCGTTGTGGGTAGGTCATTCCGTACTGGGTAATGTCATAATTTCTATCTGGTGTCAATTCTGTCGATCTGCATTGTGAGTCGTGCAAGTGGTATGAGAGGGGATTATCATTGACTTGACATGTAAATAGCCAGGACCTGTGCAAAGCCCAGTCAGCCAGGAGTTGCTATGAACCATAGCTACGGTGCGGTGTGTGTGGCGCGATGCACGCCTGGTCGGTGCACGCGCACCGTGTGCAGCACACACAGGTGCAGTGCGCTGGGTGCACTTGCACCGGGGTTGTTCTTTTTTTTCTAGGGTGTGTGCATCTCCTTTTCGCTATTAACTTCTCTGCATTGTTCCAATTTTAATGGATGCGAAGGTGTTGTGTTTCTTGGCTGCGAACAGGGTAAAGTCCAATTGTGATTTTCCGCCGATTGTAGATGAGAATGTCTCTACTGCTAGAACATCGCAAAATACACCCGCCATACTTTTGTCTTTTTTGCATTTGGTGAATGACACAGGGAGGGTCTTTCTTTTTCTTTTTTTTTTCTGTTTCTTTCTGCACATTTGGTGAGTGGTGCCCGTGATGCCCTATAGCATTCCGAATGTGAACTGCGTGACTGCAATGACCGTGTCAAACTTCTGGCACGTGTATAAGGAAAGTACAAGCAAAAAACAAATGAAGGGCCTCACTCCATTCAACATTTGTCATGTACGCAGACTGCAAATATCAACCGGAGTCGCAAGATTTGTATCGGGACAGCCTGTACATGTAGATATATTCAGAATTTTGTGGAGTGGAGGGAGGCCCGGAAGATACTTCAGGGGCAAACGTTCGAGAGGGCAACGGGCACTTTGTCAATGTATTGGGACAGCCTGTTCATGACTGTAGTGCTCCTCAATAGGGACTCGTGTACATTCAGGGGGAACGGTGCAACGACCATTTTGTTGTGGAGTAGCCATTCAACATTTCACACATGGTCTGACAGTGACGCCTTATGTTTCAGGTCTGATACAATGGGATGCGGGTGCCAGATGTATTCATTTCGGCAAGCACAACGGAACCCTATCATGACTGTATCTGGGAGCCCTCTCATGAATGTATCAGATCTGAAACATCTGTTAGGAACATTTCGAATGTTAGATTTTGATGAATGTGCGCACATACACACAAATATTACTTGTTTTTTTTTTGGGGGGGGGGGGGGGCGCACTGGCGCGCACTCAGTGTGCGGCACGTGCATGATGCGGCACATCACCATGCTCGCAGCAATTCTTCATCCCTTTTGTGTAGTTCATTCACAAGTGTTGTCCCGTGCTGCCTTTTATAAGTTCGAATTCCAGACGGAAATCAACCGGCATGTGAGTGCAACGACGCGTGTGAAAGATTGCATGTGTGTGTGTGTGTGTGTGTGTGTGTGTGTGTGTGTGTGAGAGAGAGAGAGAGAGAGATAGATAGAGAGAGAGAGAGAGAGAGAGAGAGAGAGAGAGAGAGAGAGAGAGAGAGAGAGAGAGAGCGGACAACTGGTGATATAGGTACTCCAGAACATCTGCAAATGTGAACAGCCTATACCGTATTCTACCTCTGGGTTTTCTCCAAACTTGACATGCGATTCTTTAACTCGCACCTCTACCCTAGATTGTGAGATTTCGGCCTACCTTTCCATTTGTTATCTGTTTGCAATGCTTTCCCATTTTCATGCGACCTATAAACCATAAATCACCACGAAATGGCGCTATGATGACCTGTTTGACTCTCCTCTGCATTTTGGACTGCAGAGGACAGCCATGCAATCAGACTGGTCTTCTTCGACCTCAGCATGCATACAAACAGATGACGATCAAACTGGCGCATGGCGCCCACACAAAGCTCAGAGATAAACGAAGCCAGGAACACAGCTCAGATTCAGACTTGTCTTGAAATGGCTACGGCGCTGGGCGCCAGACAACAATTCCCACTTGACAAACTGTATCCCCCGGCAACTTATTCGCACACACGCATGCACTCTGGATCTCCCTGGATGTCCCTCGCACACTCCCTCTCACACATATATACACACACACTAACCTCCTAACTGGCAGCTATGGCTGCCATCTACCTCCTACTACTAACTGGCGGCTATTGCCACGTCTTCCTCCTCTTAGCACACTTCCTGTTTGGGCACGTGCAGACCTCCGCAGCACAAGACACACAGACAGCGCTTCTGCACGCCTCACAGGACGAATGCATGAATGACACTGCCTATTTATTTATACTTCAGATTGTCATAGGTCTGCCCTTTGACCCTGGGCCCGAGGTGTGCACAGTCCCACATGGTACTTGCTGACTGGACAAAGTGCGACCTGGGACTGGGTACTGCTGACTAGCCTAGGTAGGACTAGGACTGCCCTTTGCTGACTGTATTAGGACTGGCCTCTTCTGACTCAGGCGTGGACTGACTCTAGGACTCACAAAAGGCCACTTCCGAAAGTTTCGGAAGGTCGTAGGCTTGACCTTTCGGAACTGTAGCAGCTACGACCTAAACTACTGTTAAGACCTCTTAAACATGGACCTACGGTTCTAGACCCGACGACCACACTGTCTACAACAGCTGAACAGACGACTTTCAGAACACAGGTCTTGGGCTCAAAGACACGGGTCAACCGGTACTGTACATGGGTAAAGGTGAGGTCTAGGGATTGAGCCCTGGGTACTGCACCTGCTACCGTAAAGGTGAAAACCGTTTCACTCCCACTAGCCTAAATTTGAGATCCTCCGATAATACTTACAATGGAAGGCAGGACCTTTGCCTTTCCTTTCTCTATCGTAGGCGTGGACTATGTCGGGAGCAGTCTCTAAAAGCTCGGTTCTTGTGAACCAGCGGTCGTCCTCCGGCTCCTGATAAGCGAACCTAATTTTGTATTGCTTTTGTGGACGACCCCTACCTCCGGTTCTGAACACATTCTCTTCCACAATGCCATCTATATCATATGTGGCATCCGTATCCGGCGGAATCATCAATGTACGCGACGAAAATTGATGGCCGGTGACACAAGGTAACAACTTTGAGGGATGGAAGAATGGGTATGTGTGGAGGTGTCGCGGTATCTCTAATGTGTAAGAAGGTTCGTCCTCTCTGCCTTTCACTTCTAGGACAGGCCACGGTCCCCTATACGTGGGTAACGACTTTTGTGAGATGTTCTCTTATGGGGGGAACTCCTTCGACTTGACCCAGACTAAATCACCTCCTTGGAATGGCGATGCCCGATAATTCTTATTAGCTTGCTCTATCATCTTGTGCTGAGCTTTTCTCAGATTCTCGGTCACCCTTGTGATTTCCCTCTCATGTGCAGCGCAAATTCTCTAGTTTCGGGTGGCAGTCTCTGTATCTGGTCACGATCCAGTCCTTAAAACAGCCTGCGTGGTCTAAAGGCCTTGTGCAATTCATTAGGAATTCGACAAGTAGCTAGATGTATACTGTTATTGTAGGTGCTAGCTACTTACGGAGCATCTCATCCTAGTCAATCTGATCTGGCCTAATATACATCATGAGTATCTGCTACAGGATCTAATTCATCTGTTCAGTCTAAGCGTTAGTTTCTGGATAATGGCCAGATGACATTAACAACTTTGAGCCATAGACTCGCATAAGTTCTTGCCGATGCTGACTAGTAAACCGCGTACCTCTATCGCTAACTATAGATAGTGGAATACCGTGCTCACTTACCCAGGCATCGAAAAACTTCTCTATAACTAACTCTGTTTTTGCCTCAGAAGGCAAAGGAACAAAAATTGCATGCTTGCTAAAGCGATCAACTATAACCATGACTTGGCTCTTGCTGTGGCTACTCCTGACCCCAGTATCCATAAAGTCGATGGACACAGACTCTTCGGATCCTGAAGTGATAGGCAAGGGGCAAAGAAGACCCAATGGGGCTCGCATTGTAGTTTTGTTCAGTTGCCATACCTTACAACTACGGACATAGTCTATGCAGTCAGCTTTCATGCCAGGCCACATGTAGGCTAGTCTATGCAGTCAACTTTCATGCCAGGCCACGTGTAGGCACGTGTCAGGTTGGCTAACATCTTTTGCCAAGCGAAGTGTCCTTTCGTATTGTGACATTCCCTTAGGATCTGACTCCGGATCTTTTCACTATTGGGGATGCACAATCGATCTATGACGTCTGTTTTCTCGAACAAAAACCCGTTTTTGGTGCGATAATCAGGTTCACTTGCTGCATCCTCCCTTATCTTGAGGACATCACTGTAGATAGGATTTTGTGCATACGCATGTCTAACTTTCTGCTGTAAGTCAGTCCCTATATCCAGACAGTGAACTGTATCTCCAAAGTCGTCGGCTCTTCTACCCAGAGCATCTGCAACCACATTGTAATCTCCTTTGACGGGTTTGAGCTCAAATCAAACCGATCTATCTTTGCGGCCCACCTAGTAAGCTCATGTGTCATCTTGGCTTGTCTTCGGCCACCTAAATGTCTCGTGGTCTGAGTACACTTTGAAGTGCCTCCCAAGCAAGTAGTGTCTCAAGTGGTCTAACGCTTGCCTGAGAGTGTAGAGTTCCCTCTCATATATAGAGGCTGCTACCTTTTCTAAAGGCAACCTAGTAGACATGAACTCTACGGGTCTATACCCATTGACATCTCTTGCTGCAGGGCAGCACCAATACCATACTGACTCGCATCAATGGTGACGACAAAAGGTAAGGATGGGTCAGCTACCTTGAGGATTGGATACTCTATCAAGGCCCGCTTCAATTTCTTTAGGGCCGAAAAGCAGTCTTAATCCCATTTCCAGATTGCTTATTTCTTTAGCAACCTGCGAAAGGGAGTAGTGATAGCAGAGAAGTTTCTAATGAACAATCGAGTATGAAGTGACTAATTAAAAAAACGAAGTATTACCTAAAAAAAAGAGAAAGAAACCCCTCCAAGGTCCCATGAGTTACAAGACTCCGATATCAATTGGACCAATCCAGACCATTCCAGATACCGTCGGCCCACCGGCCAGACCCAGTGCCCTTTTAAGCCACCAGTTCACAAATACCTATTATTCACCAAAACGCAGTACATTGCGGCCGTGGCTAGATGAACAATGATCCGACATGGCCCGGGTTCGGGGGGAAAAGCTGGTGGCCCTAGAAAGAATGGATTGAAAATGAAATTGAGAAGAAAAAGAAAACAAACGAGGAAAAAATGGGCAGTTTGGGCAGACGTCATGCCTTGCTGGCAGGGCACTAATCTTAGAAAAAAAATCAAACCAAAGAAAAGAAGGAAAACAAAAACAGATTTGGACGTAATCCCTACACTATTAAAATCGCTAACGTGACAAATCTGAAATCCAGGCCGTCGCCGGTCCTACCGGCCCACGACCCAGATCGACCGAACCATGTAACAAATCTGCCATTTGGGGCGTTGGGTCCTACCGGATCGATGGGCCGTATCGGCGCGCGATCTTAAACCACTAGTACCTCCGCCAGTGTTGGGAAATTAGGGAAAACTGGCAGTTTTCCCAAACTCCTGAAAATTCAGAGGCCGGACCCGACGACGGCTGCCATTGATAAAACTGATCGGCGGCGGTCGTTTCGTTTCGGCCATGCCCACCCGAGGCCTGCTATTTTCCCACGCGGCAAAGGTGCTAGTGGTTTAAGATCTTAAGATCGCACATCAATCCAGGCCGTTGGCTGGATTATTTGGAGACGGCCGTGGTACCTACCGGTCGTACCTACCGGTGGGGTTTTGTGTTCTGGGCAAACCGGCTCCCATAGGCTGCCCGTGATGTAACTACTTTTTCGTGGCGGTGTGTACTGTTTTTGGGTGGAGGCGGGCCATTTTGGTGGTGGTATGGGCAACCTATGGGTACCTTAGGCCCGACGGCGCGGATTATTTGCCTGTTGGAGAGGGCCGTGGTACCTACTGGTGGTTTTTTGGCGCCGTACCTACCGGTGGGGTTTTGTGTTTCGGGCAAACCGGTTCCCATAGGCTGCCCGTGATGTAACTACTTGTTCGTGGCGGCGTGTACTGTTTTTGGGTGGGGGCGGGCCTTTTTGGTGGCGGTATGGGCAAATTCTACGGCGTGGGAAAGACCCACTCCTATGCTACTCTACTCTGTACCATAGACTTCTACTTTCCTATCCTATGCTACTACGCTCGACTTCGACTTTAGTACTCTACACTTCACTACCACTCTCGATTTCGACTTGGCATGTAGATACACACCCACACACACGACATCCAGGCAGACTGTCGGCGTTCAACCTTCTGATGAGTCGGTGGAAGTACGACGAAACAGCCTCACTTAGTCATGCCCACGCACAAAGTCGCAAGAGAGAGAGAGAGAGAGAGAGAGAGAGAGAGAGAGAGAGAGAGAGAGAGAGAGAGAGAAACACACCCGAACTGAACACACTGCATTTTTTAACTCACACGTATACACAAACACACCCAGACTGAACACACACTACACTTTTATGTGCCGGAGGTTGGGCTCAACATCCTGAAGGTTGTATGCTGACGGACGGTGTGTTAACTCCACTTTGTTATTGATGTTTGTTGCTTTCGTTTCTTTGTTCTCTTTGAAATACAAGTATGTGTGTGTGTGTGTGTGTGTGTGTGTGTGTGTGTGTGT
>BFEA01000410.1:1225667-1239454 GCA_003427395.1 Chara braunii | reverse complement strand
ATATCTGATCCGTTGTACATCGAGGCATTTAAAAAAAATAGCATGTGTTGTGATGGAGAGAGAGAGAGAGAGAGAGAGAGAGAGAGAGAGATCGAACTAGGTAGGTTCCACCCTATCCCCCACCCCATCCTCCACGATCAAGTGTAGCATCTGCTCTGATCGAAGGGCAATGGCTTTTGTTCATCATTAATCTGGATTTAGTTTTTTTGGTTGTTTTGTTTTTTTTGCTGGTCTTTTCGGTGCCATCTGCTGGCATGAGGTACATGACTTGAGCTTCAAGGTGGGCTGGTACCAATACCCTGAGATTTTTCTTTTCAGCCTGTTACTGTAGCAGTCAGGCTTGGAAATGTGCAACTTTTGGTTCGTCAATTTAGCTTTGTGTGAACTGGTGGTTTAACAACTTGGAAATCTTCAGGCCCAGGCCCATACCTTTTTTTTTTTTTCGTTCTTGGAAATCCCGAGGCCCAGGCCTAGGTGCAGATTGGATTCAGGTGCAGGGCCCAGACCCAGGCCCAAGCACTTTTTTTTTTTTTTTTTTTTTTTGTTAATAGAAATGCACAGGCCTGGTCCAGGCTGGAGATCCGACTCTGGGCAAGATGCAGGCCTCGGACAAATGCCGAGAACCCAAGATTTAGGCCCATACCTTTTTTTTTTTTTTTTTTTTTCATGAAATGCCCCGCCCCAGCCTTCGGTCCACGATTCAGCGCATTACTCTCTATGAGATGATACCTTACTCTACGATACTGTATTCTACGACACTACTTTATGATACTCTTCTTAACGATACTCTTCTTAACGATACTCTACTCGACAATACTCTACAATACTTTCTATGATACTTCACTCTACAATACTCTACTCTACGATACATTCTATGATACTCTACTCTACGCTCCTCTACTCTTCTCTACTCTAATTTGCAATGCTCTACTTCACTCCACTCACCTTCGTTCTACTCCACTTTCCTCCACTCTACTTTCCTCACCTCCACTCTACTCCACTCACCTTCGCTCTACTCTGCTTTTCTCCACTTCTCAGTCCTCCACTTTCCTCCGTTGTCCTCCACTCCCCTCCTCTCCACTTCCCTCCCCTGCACTCTTCACTCTATTCTACTTTAGGATACTCGACTCTACTTTGCTCTACAATACTCTTACCCTGCCCTACTCTTCTGGGCTCTACTCTTTTCTACTCCTCTCACGATACTTTATGCTTCCCTACTCTTCCCAACTTTACTCTTTTCTACTCTTCTCTTCCCTACTCTATTCTACTCTAGGATACTCTACTCTACTTTGCTCTACAATACTTTTTCCTTGCCCTACTCTTCTGGACTCTACTCTTTTCTACTCCTCTCTTCCCTAAGCTTCTCTTCCCTACTCTACTTTGCTCTACTCTTCCCTACTTTAGTCTACTCTACTCTAGTCTACTTTACTTTAGTCTATTCTATGATACTTTATGCTTCCCTAGTCTTCTCGACTCTACTCTGTTTTACTCTTCTCCTTCCCTAAGCTTTTTTTGCCTACTGTACTCTACTTTAGGATAATCTACTCTACTTTACTTCACTCTACAATACTCTACGCTTCCTTACTCTACTCTTTTCTACTCTTTTCTTCCCTAAGCTTCTGTTCCCTACTCTTCTCTACTCTACGCTTCCCTGCCCTGCTCCACTATGCTCTGCTCTTCTTTGCTATGCTCACTACTTTACTCCGCTCTCCTATGATCTGCTCTGCTCTACACTCCACTTTGCTCTGCTGTATTCAACTTTGCCTTATACTACTTCATTCTTCTCTACTCTACCTCACTCTCCTCCACTCCACTATCCTCCACTCCACTCTCCTACACTCCACTCTCCCACACTCCACTCTCCTACACTCTCCTTTACTCCATCCCTCTCCACTCCACTCGACTCCACTACACTCCACTCTACTCCACTCCATTCTACTCCACTCCACTCCACTCTACCCCACTCTACTCCATTCCACTCTACTCCATGCCACTTTACTCCGCTCCACTCCACTCTACTCCACTTCACTCTACTCCATTGTACTCGATTGTACTCACCACTCCACTCGATTCCACTCCACTCCACTCCACTCCACTCCACTCGACTGTACTCTAATCCACTCTACTCCACTCCACTTTAGTCCATTTCAATCTACTTCACTCGACAATACTCTACTTTCCTCCACTCTACGCTTCCCTACTTTTCCACTCTACGCTTCCCCGCTCTTCCACTCTACGCTTCTCTACTCTTCCACTCTACGCTTCTCTACTCTTCCCCTCTACGCTTCCCTACTCTACTCTTCTCTACTCTTCTCTTCCCTACGCTTCTTTTCCCAACACTTCTCTTTCCTACTCTTCTCTAATCTACGCTTCCCTGCTGTTCTCTACTCAACTCTTCTCTACTATACGTTTCCCTGCTCTTCTCTTCCCTACGCTTCTCCTCCCTACTCTTCTCTACTGTACGCTTCTCTACTCTACGCTTCCCTACTCTGCTCTGCTTCGATATTCTTTGCTATGCTATGCTCTATATTACTCTGCTGTGCTCTCCTCTGATCTGCTTAAGTTTGCTCTTCTCTACTCTGCTTCACTCTGCTCTGCTCTACTCCACTCTGCCTTACTCTACTCTACTTCACTCATCGCTACTCACTTGACTATAGTCTCCTCCACTCCACTCCACTCCACTTCACTCCAGTCTACTCTACTCTACTCCACTCCACTGTACTCTATTCTACTCTATTGCACTCTACTCCTCCTCCACCTCTTTCCTTCCTCTTCTTCTTCTTCCTCTCCTCCTCCTCCTCCCCCTTCCCCTTTCCTATTCTTCTTCTCCTCTCCTCCTCCTCCTCCTCCTCCTCCTCCTCCTCCTCCCCCTTTCCTCCTCTCCTCCTCCTCCTCGTTCTCCTCCTGCTTTTTCTTCTTCTCTCCTCCTTCGCCTCCTTTCTTTCCCCCCTCCTACCCCTCCTCCTTTCTTCCCCCCCCCCTTCCTCCTCCTTTCTCCTCCGCCTCCCGCTCCTCCTCCTTTCTTCTTCTCCTCCTACTCCTTTCTTCTCCTCCTCCTCTTCATCCTCCTTTCTTCCCCTTCTCCTCCTTTTCCTCGCCCCGATTTCATTGGATTTGTTTATTTGGCGAAGTGCCACGTGGCCACATCAGTGCGCTGAAAAGCGCCACGTGTCGGGATAGGCTAGCTGCGGTGAAATCCCGGCGCTAGTTTTACCTACTGACGGGCGGGATTCCTCTCTCTCTCTCTCTCTCTCTCTCTCTCTCTCTCCTCCTCCATCGTCCTCTATTTTATTTTATTTTTCGTCATCGCCATACAAAACCCGGAGGTCCTCTTCCTCCTCCTCTTCTCCTCCTCCTCCTTTCGTCTTGTCGTCCTCCTCCTCTCCTCCTCTCGTTTTCTTGTTCTTCTCTCCTCCTCCTCCACGTACTTTTGCCTTCTCCTTCTCTCCTCCTCCTCCTCCTCCTTCATCGTCCTTTTTTTTGTCTTTTGTCGTCCCCATACAGTACCGGCAGGTCCTCCTCCTCCTGCTCTCATCTTTTGCTTCTTCTCTCCTCCTCCTCCTCCCCCTCCTCTCGTCTTCTTCTTCTCCTCCTCCTTTTGTCTTGTCTTCCTCCTTTCGTCTTGTCCCCCTCCTCCTCCTCTCGTCTTTTTCTTCTTCTCTACTCCTCCTCCACCTATTTATTCCTCTCCGTCTCTCCTTCTCCTCCTCCTCCTCCTCAACCTCGTTCGTCATCGTCTTTTTTTTTTTGTTATCCCCATACAGTACCGGCAGGTCTTCCTCCTCCTCAGTCTTCTTCTCCTTCTCCTCCTCTCGCCTTCTTCTCTCCTCCTCCTCCACCTACTTATTCTTCTCCTTCTCTCCCCCTCCTCCTCCTCCTCCTCGACCTCCTTCCTCGTCATCTTTTTTTTTTTTTTCCGTCGTCCGCATACACTACCGGCAGGTCCTCCTCTTGCTCCTTTTCCTCCTCTCGTCTTCTTCTTCCTCTCTCCTCCTCCTCCTCCTCCTCCTCGTCCTGTTGCTGCTGCTCCTCTCGTCTTCTTCTTCTCTCCTCCTCCTCCTCCTCCTCCTCCTCCTTCCGTCTTGTCCTTCTCTCCTCCTCTTCCTCTCGCCTTCTTCTTCGTCTCTCCTCCTCCTCCACCTACTTATTCTTCTCCTTCTCTCCCCCTCCTCCTCCTCGACCTCCTTCCTCGTCATTATTATTTTTTTTTCGTCATCCACATACACTACCAGTAGGTCCTCCACCTCCACCTCCTCCTCCTCCTCCTCGGCCTCCTCCTCCTTTCGTCTTGTCCTTCTCTTCTCCTCCTCCTCCTCCTTTCGTCTCCTCATCTTTCTGAGTTTGGTTTTTCTTCTTCTTCTCCTTTCTTCTTCTTTCTTCTTTTTCTGCTTCTACTTCTTCTTCTTCTTCTTCTTCTTCTTCTTTTGTTGCTCCTCTCTCTTTCTCTCCATCTCTTTCTTTCTTTCTCTCTCTTTGTTTCTTTCTCTTTTCTCTATCCGGTTCTCTCTCGTTCCCTTTTCTCCTCTTTTTTTCTGAGTTTTCAATCTGTCGTTTTCTAAATTTGTCAATTGTGCTATAACTTCGGAGTCGATCTGAGGATATTGCAATAACCCGTGTTCTGCAGCCGGTTTGGGCCCTCAAAGCAAGGCTCAGACGACGAAGGCCAAACCCGGCCTGCGCTAAGAAGTGAGACCACACACTCTTCTTCTTCTTCTTCTTCTTCTTCTTCTGTTTCGCCTCTCTCTCTCTCTCCGTCTCTTTCTTTCTTTCTCTCTCTTTGTCTATTTCTCTTTTTCTCTATCCGTCTCTCTCCTCCCCTTTTCTCCTTCTTTTTTTTTTCGAGTCTTCAATCTGTCGTTTTCTGAATTCGTCAATTGTGCTTTGACTTCGGAGTCGATCTGAGGATATTGCAGTAACCCGTGTTCCGCAGCCGGTCTGGGCCCTCAAAGCAAGGCCCAGACGACGCAGGCCAAACCCGGCCTGCGCCGGGCAGTGAGACCACGCGCTGCTTGGAAAGTCAAAGGTCTAAGTCAACTATCGGGTCAAAGGTACCAGACCCTGGTCAGATACACACACTTGTTGTGCGTAGGTACCCAGACAACATGGAGGCCAGGGGAGATTCGGTTTCAGGCCAATCTGGGCTGTCATCTGCGTTGACATCTCGATGGCTGAGGATTCCAGTACCCGGGGTCCAGACCCCGCGTCAACGCTACATAAGCACTGACTCGCTGCCTTTGACATTCATTCAGTCTTGCGTCAATGTTGACTTCACGCGTTGATGGCTCGACGCTGCGACGTTGGTGGACGCTGGGTTTGTGCTGGCACTTGGGAGATCACGGCGACAACGACTCACTGCTGGCGTGGCATGGTGGCTGGCTGGCAATTGTCTTCATGGCATGCTGATGCGACAGCTGCCACGCGTTGCTGCTGATGTGGCCGCTGCCACGTGTTCTATCTTCTGATGTGGCTGGGCTGCGTGAGCGGCACTGCTGTTGTGTTTCATCGTCACTTGGGAGGAGATCATGACTGTGGGATGATTGTGGACACGTACCTGGTTATCTTGAGGTCGACATTGCTTCAGTATGCTGCTGAGGGTCTGATTGACGTGCCACGTGGCACACATAAAACTTTAGGTGTGTGTTCAAACTATTGATTACCTGAGGTGGTGATTGAGGAGGAAGCCCGAAGTAGGAGCGGGCCTTGTTATTTATTCCTCTCCTTTGTCTAATCTCCCTCCTCTCTCCTTCGTCCGTGTATGACTATCCCATCTCATTCTATTTGAACATGATTTTGATTATTGATAATCATCAACGGGTTGACATTCATTTGGGCTTGCATTGTTGACAAGTGTCTTCACGATCTGGGTTCATTGCAATTTGGTATCGGAGCTGTACTCCTGACATCGACGACGACCGCCGATGATGCTGACGTGGAATGGTGACGTGGAACAGACTTGCCGGCGAGAAGACCCGATCCCGATGCGAGTGTTGAGGTGGCAGTCGGGATCTCGACCAAGTGTGACCGTGGACTAGCCAGGATCGCGACAGAGAGGGTCGCGATCCCATGATGACGTGGCATACTACGTGCCACAACCAGGGGCTTGGCTGCTGATGTGGCGATTATCGCTGCATAGGTCGCTGACGCGCGACCAGGTCCCAATCAGGTGCTGACGTGGCCTTTGGATCACGTCGCTGATTGCTGACATGGCGGGGAAGGATCATCAAACTAGTCTTCTTGACGTGGTGATCACTTGCTGACGTGGCATTGGCTCTTTGGGCTGACGTGGCGTTGTCTCGATTGGCTGGTTCGACGACGGTATCACAAGAAGACACGTGGAAGAGGCACGTGAGAAGGACAGCGCACACGTTTGCTAACGTGGCATCCCCACACTGTTGATTGGACCGGGTGGTGACGTGGCAGAATCTGCTATGTGGGCATTCTAGGGATGACACGTGGCAGGCAGGTGTTTGCCAAGTAAGAGCAGCACTCCGAAGACGACAGTGGTACGACTAATTGAAAGTCTGGCGAGACAACGGTAGTGCCAACTGTCATGAGGGGTGCAACATCGCATTGACACCAGGACGACACAGAGGAAAGAAGAAGAAGATTGCTGACAAACTGTTTGCTGTTGATGTTGGCATACTTATCTTGTCGTTTGCTGTGTTGTGGTGTTGTGCGTATTTACTCGTGTGTCGTTCTGATCACGCGGGCCTGAAGTGGTACCTGTACACTCTTGTTTAGGACGTCATCACACATACAGACAAAGAACAACAACCGTTAGAAGTAGAAATAATTGTATTTATTTTCTCCTTCGGTCATCGAAATCCTTTCTGTTGTCGAATAGTGCGGCCGTGGAAGTTATTATTGTTTATTGATTATTTATTGTCCGGCAGACGCACATCACGGTGTCTTTTCTCTGGAATTCTCTGAAATTGTCGGTGCTTACTCGTTTTATTCCCTTTCTCTTCTACTCCGTCTCGCTCATCTTCAGCATTGATGAGGAGACATTCGAACCACGAACAAGGCAACAAGTGGATGAACGCAAGAAAGTACTGTCTAGCCGCTTGGACCAATTTAGAGTCTGAACTTTGTGGCGTCGGTCCGGAAGTCGAGTCCCATGTACGGACACTATTTGATTTGAGAGCATTGAGAGCTGCTCTCGAATCAGCAAAGACCGGTACCGACGTCATCAAAGTTGAGGATACACGTATCAAGTGTCATCAGACACTTGATAAGTTTGTCCTTGAGCAGCTCGCAGAGATCAAAGGTAGAAGGGAGGAGAAGAAAACAGTTGTGTCTAAAGACGCTGTGGACGAAAATATCAGACAATTGGAACAAGCACTTGAGAGGGAAAAGAGGAAGAAGGAAGAAATGAGGCGAAGAAGAGAGGAGAACGAACAACAAGCACAAAAAATTCAAGAAATCAGACAAATTGTCATTCAGACCGAAGGAGAAGAATAGGCAATCTCTCTGGCTCAACTTGCGACTTACCTCGCTCACCTGGAGATGAAGATTGACCAGACTGTTGCATGGATTGATGATGTGGCCGCGGGACTACAGACAATCACAAACCTGGTCAAAGGAAAGCAACATGTGACGAAGGAAGTTGAAATAGGAAAGGAAGAGAAACCGAAGAAATTGTTGGGAGACGCAATAAAGTCTCTCAAGGTAGAGACACAGAAAACATAAGAGAAAAAGGGGGACCCTTCGGGTCCGCTGAAGTCTCCCGAAGGAAGCAAAATCACCACCTCACAACCTGAGAAACCCAAGAAGAAAAAGAGAAAGTCAAAATGAAATTGCCTTTCATATCCTGCAACAAGAAAGACGAAAATCTGTTGCTTTGGATTGGCGAACTTCAGACGTACTGCGGTACGGCCCCTGTTGAACCCGAGTCTCAAGTTGCTTTCTCTATTTCTTGTCTTGGGGGGGAAGCAAAGGAATGGGTTCCGGCTGAAGCCAATGCAGCACGGGTTGATTATATTGGGGAGTGGGTTGGGACATTGACGCTAAAGCAGTTCCTTGGTAAGATCAAGGAACGCTTCCTGGACAAGACAACGACCGATAAGGCCTTTGATCAGCTCACTACCATTGGTCACAAACATTGGACCCCTGTGGAAGCTTTGTCTCGGGAAGTCGACCGGTTGCTGCAGGTTCCTGGATTGAACCTGCAAGACAACCAAGTCTTGTATATCTATTCTCGCGCTCTGCTCGAGCCCATTCGCGGACAACTCGTGGCAGAGTCGAAATCCAGCAAGTATAATTGTAGGCAGTTTTGTGATTTGACTCTCCAACGAGAGCAAATGACTTCTCAGGTAAAAAATTTGTATGCATCAGTTGTCAAGTTTGGTGGTGGTGCAAGTGTAGGTAAGTGGGTACTTTGGCGCCAGAAGCGACAGGACCACACCCTCGTCGTCTTTGATGACGATACCGTGGAGAAATGGCCATTGGAGGTCGAGGGTGTGGCGAGCAGCAGTGAGTCTGGGAAGGGGGAAGTCACTGTTGCAGTGGTTAGCAAGGGAGGATCACGACCACCGGTGAAGAAGAAGAGACCACTCTCGTTTCCCAAACATTCCGGAATTGTGGTCGGGAAGCCATGGAAAAAAATGGGATTATCACAAGAAACCTCGCAGGAACGAATGGATAACGCGCAGTGCTTTGAAGTGTGGTACTGCAGGGTATGTGATTGTATGGTGCCCGTTAATCCATAACCCAAAAGTGAGCCGCCAATACTCAAGATGAAGGTAAGGCGCCTATGACCCCTTCCAACCCTTCGACTCGCATGGCAGAGGATGGTTCTTCTTCGACTCATCGTCCGGAACATCCTGAACCTGTCTTATCTACTGTCTCTCTGGACGACTCTCTCTTGACGAGCTTGGTAACGAGTTGCTAGCATTACGAAGCTCGTCGGCTAAGAAATCTAAGTCTAAGGGTGACCAACTACTCGCGGACGTAGAGATTGCACATACACGCGTAGGTGCACCATTGGACTCGGGACCACCGATCCTACATATTCGAGAAAGCAATACGCAAGTTGTATCTTGGAATGAATGTGAAAGAACTGTCTCGACCTATCACGTCTATCTTATCCGACAGACGCACAATCACTATCTCGCAGTGTGTTGATCGTGTCAAATGTCGATTTCGTACCAAGGAAGGAAAACAGATCCTGCACGAGGTATCTATCCTTGTCGAAAAAGAATTTACCGTTTGATTTGATTCCGGGAATGGATTGGCACGAGGAAGCCAATCCAGAAATAGAGTTCAAAGCAAAGATAGTGCAACTGCTGGATGCACATTCAAAATTGAAACCAATCAAACTGTATCATAAGTCTGGCTCTGAATCTAGTCTATCCTTCTCTTGTATGAGTTACCCAACATTTCGGTCGATGGTTTCAAAGAAAAAGTTGGAACAGGAAGTAATGATGGGCTTGGTAAAGAAAGCAGGTGAATGTTCTACTTCCTATCCTCCTTCGATTGCAGAACTTTTGGATGAATATAAAGATATGCAAATTGAACCCACAGGAATAACTGAACGTGCTACTAAGCACACAATTGAAATTATTCTTGGCAGTAAGATTCCTAAGGGCCCTATTCATCGAATGTCTCCTAGGGAACTTGAGGAACTTTGGAACAGTTGCGGGACTTCACAGAAAAAGGATGGATTCGCGCTAGCTCCTCTCCTTATGGCGCCCCTGTCCTATTTGTGCCCAAAAAGGAAGATGAGTTGCGTCTCTTTACTGACTATAGAGGGTTGAATGCCGTCACTGTTAAGAATACCGAACCTCTTCCACGCATTGACGACTTATTGGACCAGTTGCAGGGCTGTAAGTTCTTCAGTAAGATTGATTTGAAGTTTGGATACCACCAGATCGAGGTGGATCCCGCTGATCAACACAAGACTGCATTCCGAATAAGGTATGATAACTATGAGTTTGTGGTAATGCCTTTCGGACTGACAAACGACCCAACAACCTTTAAAAGATCCATGAATGAATTGTTTCGTCAATGGTTGGATCAATTTGTCATTGTCTATCTCGACGACATTCTAGTGTACAGTAAGACACTAAAAGGACATGAAAGACACTTACGTCTTGTACTGGGAAAGTTGTGTAAGGGCAACTTTAAGTTGAACCCAAAGAAGTCTGAGTTCGCTAAGTCTGACGTCCTATATCTGGGCCATATAGTGAACGAGGATGGCCACGACCTAAGTCTGTGACTGAGCTACGATCTTTTCTTGGTTTGGCAAGCTACTATAGGAAGTTTGTTAGGAACTTCTCACTGATAGCCGCACCAATGAGAAGATTATTGAAGAAGGGAACTATCTGGTTGTGGGACAAGGATTGTGAGTCTTCTTTTAAGAAGTTAAAATACGCGTTGACTCACTACCCTGTTCTAAAAATTGATGACCCGTCTCTTCCTTTTATCGTCACGACTGACGCAAGTCAGTATGGGATTGGCGCAACCCTTCAACAAAACGATTGCACTGGTTATAGACCCATTGAGTTTGTCTGCACGACTCCCATCGGAAAAAGTCGCCAACTCTACGTATGAAAGAGAACTATATGCTTTAGTCTGCGCATTGGATACTTGGAAGCACTACTTGTTAGGAAGACACTTCAATGTGTATTCAGACAACTCTACCCTGTAGTGGATAAAGACACAACCTAGACTCTTTGATAAGCTGGTATGATGGTCTGCATTTATTGGTACCTTTGATTTTGAATTAAAAACGATCAAAGGTAAGTCTAATGTGGTTGCAGATGCATTATACCGACGGTGTGATTTCTTTGGTGCAGTTGTCTCTTATTTGGATATTGGGAATGATTTGAAAGGTAAAATTCGCCAAGGGTATGCTACTGACCCTATCTGGAAGCCTATCATGAAAGTCTTTGCGAAAGACCCAACTCTACTTTCCAATTATAGAGTAACCGATGGTTTGCTTTTCTTGTTAGACCAAACTGAACAAAGATTGTGTATTCCTCACCAAGAAGAAATCAAAAGTCTGTTAATTGGGGAATGCCACGATTTTGAAGGTCATTTTGGATTCAAGAAAACTTACGCAGAGGTTAGAGAACGCTTTGAGTGGAAGGGACTGAAATAAGACGTAGTAACTTATGTTCGTACATGTTTGGTATGTCATAGAAACAAACCTTCACATGAGAATCCTCTCGGTCTTTTGAAACCATTACCGATTCCAAGTGAACCAGGTGAGTCCATTTCGATGGATTTTATGAATCTTATCAGGAGCCGTAATGGCAATAGTCAAGTCATGGTTTTTTTGGATCGTTTCTCTAAGTATGCCATGTTCATTCCCTTACCCGCAAAGGCACGAACATAACTTGTGATCCAAAAATTTCAGATGCGATGGGTGACCGAATACGGGTTTTCCCCTCTCCATTGTGTTTGATCGTGACGTCAGGTTCACAAGTATGCCATGGCAAAAACTCATGGAGGCATACGGTACACGACTCACCATGTCGTCAGGGCGACACCCTGAAACAAATGGACAAAGTGAGCAGATGAATTGTTTGTGCGAGCAGTTTTTGCGTATGTACGTGAGACCTGATGATATTGATTGGGATGAGAACTTACCCAAGATAGCAAGTGCATACAATAGTAGTGTTCATATTGCTATAGGGCGTACGCCTAATGCACTGCACAAGGGGTGGAAACCTAAGCATCCCATTGATGTATTAACACGGGATCAGTTCCTTAGGTTACCTCCAGGGACCCGGGAGTATGCGGTATTGTTTCAAGAAGACATTAAGTAAGTAAAGGATAATCTGAAGAAAGCTCAGGACCAAATGATTGAACAAGCTAACAAGCATTGCCGACCGTCAACATTCAAGGAAGGTGATCTAGTCTGGGTAAAGTCCAAAGAGTTTTTGTTGGTAGAAAATGTGTCTGAGAAACTTCTGCCCGTCTATTTTGGACCCTGGGAAGTTCTTTAAGTAATTGGGGATGTAGAGGGACCATCTTATCGAATTGATATTCCCCCTCATCTCCAAACGTATCCTATCTTTCACGCATCCAAATTGTTTACCTAATGTAGAAGGAAATGAGTTCCCACACAAACCTTCTATGATTCCACCAGACATGGATGGCGGATATGAGGTAGACAAAATCGTAGGATATGGGTACTTCTCTACAGGAGGACGTGGACGACCTCAAAAGCAACTCAAAGTACGTTTTAAGTCTCATGCACCATCTGAGGACCGATGGTTTAGTAAACGAGAACTACTGCAAACTGCTCTTGATATTGTATCTGCATATGAACATGGGTTAAAGTCTTAATTATTTCTGCGATGGAACTCGAAAATGGGTCGGCAGCAATGCAGGAACCCGTGTTCTGCAGCCGGGCTTGGCCCTCAAAGCAAGGCCCAGACGAAGCAGGCCAAACCCGGCCTGCGCCAGGCAGTGAGACCACGCGCTGACTGGAAAGTCAAAGTTCTACCTCAACTGTGAGATCAAAGGTACCCCGCCCCAGCCCTGGTCAGATACACACACTTGTTGTGCGCAGGTACCCAGACAACATGGAGGCCAGGGGAGATTCGTTTTCAGGCCAATCTGGGCCGTCATCTGCGTTGACATCTCGATGGCTGAGGATTCCAGTACCCGGGGTCCAGACCCCGCGTCAACGCTACATAAGCACTGACTCGTTGCCTTTGACATTCATTCAGTCTTGCATCAATGCTGACTTCACGCGTTGATGACTCGACGCTGCGACGCTGGTGGACGTTGGCTTTGTGCTGGCACTTGGGAGATCACGGCGACAGCGACGCACTGCTGGTTCGGCATGGTGGTTGGCTGGCCATTGTCTTCATGGCATGCTGATGTGGCAGCTGCCACGCGTTGCTGCTGACGTGGCCGCTGCCACGTGTTTTATCTTCTGACGTGGCTGGGCTGCGTGACCGACACTGCTGTTGTGTTTCATCGTCACTTGGGAGGAGATCATGACTGTGGGATGATTGTGGACAAGTACCTAGTTGTCTTGAGGTCGAAGTTGCTTCAGTATGCTGATGAGGGTCTGATCGACGTGCCACGTTGCACACTGGAATGAAACTTTAGATGTGTGTTCAAACTACTGATTACTTGAGGTGGTGATTGAGGAGGAAGCCCGAAGCAGGAGTGGGCCTTGTTATTTATTCCTCTCCTTTGTCTAATCTCCCTCCTCTCTCCTTCGTTTGTGTATGACTATCCCATCTCATTCTATCTGAACATGATTTTGATTATTGATAATCATCAGCGGGTTGACATTCATCTGGGCTTGCATTGTTGACAAGTGTCTTCACGATCCGGGTTCATTGCAATATTATTTATTTAAGTTTATTACCCTTTGATTTTTTTATTTTTTTTTTCAAGTCTTTCTGAGATTATGCGGGCAGTCAGTTTGAGGTCACCCACTGCATTTTTTATTTCTGGGGGTGCAGCCTGCACCGCCCGCACCGCTGGTGTAGGTATTCTACTGATCGCAAAAGATCGCGAAAGTTGGGGTACTTTGTTCGTTGGCCCACACGTAGCAGGGTGGCAAAAATAGAAAGTGTGACGAATTGGCGTGACGTCTTAGTTAGGACGCCGCCTGGCCGGGCCTGCCCTGCCGGGCTGGGCCCGGGGGGGCCGCCCTGGTAAACCGGGCAGGAAAAAAAAATGCCAAAAAGTTTTTTTTTTCTTGAAATCGGGGACGTTCTGTGCTCGGCGAGAAGACCCCGAATCTGCAATAAAATTTTGGTTTTGGTGGGGGGATGGGGGGGTTGGTTTGGGTGGGGGGTGCTGGGGTTGGGGGGGTG
>BFEA01000410.1:1200046-1210420 GCA_003427395.1 Chara braunii | reverse complement strand
CCCTTCTCCCCCCTCTCCTCCCTCCTCCGCTCCTTTCTGCGTCCTCCTCCACCTTCTCTCCCCTCATTCTGCGCGGGCTCCCGCCTATGCTCCCCTCCGCCCGTGTCCCCCCTCCGCTTTCTCTTCCCTCATTCTGAGCGCTCTCCCCTCCGTCCTTCTCCCGGCTTCGCCGTCGCCCTTCCCCCAAGCATCCTCCTACCCCAACCCCAATATAACTAACAGCGACCCCACCCCCCCTCCCCCCTTATCAACTGTGCCATCCGTTCTGATCGGTTTCATATGTGATCCGTGGTCCATGGGGACCCTCCGTTTTTTTGAAAAAAGGAAGAAAAATCTGCACGCCCGCACGAGAGAGAGAGACAGACACACACAGAGAGAGAGAGAGAGAGAGACGATGGCGGGATTGAGAGAAAAAGTTGATGGCATGCGCCAAGTAAAAGAAAAGCAAGCGCGAGAGAGTTCGCGAAAAATAAAAAAAACGAGGGCAGCGGCCAAGCGCACATGCAGTGGCGAGAGAGAGAGAGAGAGAGAGAGAGAGAGAGAGACCCTAATCTATCCATTGTGACCCCCCCCGAAAAGAAACAAAAAACATGATCAAGTGTTGTATCTGTTCCGATCACGTGGATAACTTGATATCTGATCCGTGGTCCATCGGGATCCCCTTTTTCTGTCACGGGTGTGCGCGCTGGAGAGAGAGAGAGAGAGAGAGAGACGATGGCGGGATTGAGAGAAAAAGTTGATGGCATGCGCCATGTAAAAGAAAAGCAAGCGCGAGAGAGTTTGCGAAAAATAAAAAAAACGAGGGCAGCGGCCAAGCGCACATGCAGTGGCGAGAGAGAGAGAGAGAGAGAGACGATGGCGGGATTGAGAGAAAAAGTTGATGGCATGCGCCAAGTAAAAGAAAAGCAAGCGCGAGAGAGTTTGCAAAAAATAAAAAAAACGAGGGCAGCGGCCAAGCGCACATGCAGTGGCGAGAGAGAGAGAGAGAGAGAGAGAGAGAGACCCTAATGTATCCATTGTGACCTGCCCCCAAAAGAAACAAAAAACATGATCAAGTGTTGTATCTGTTCCGATCACGTGGATAACTTGATATCTGATCCGTGGTCCATCGGGATCCCCTTTTTCTCTCACGGGTGTGCGCGCTGGAGAGAGAGAGAGAGAGAGAGAGAGAGAGAGAGAGAGAGAGAGAGAGAGAGAGAGAGAGAGAGAGAGAGAGAGAGAGGCCCCGCGCGTGCGCGCGCGCAAGAGAGAGAGAACCCAATCTTTTTTTTTAAGATGTAAAAACTGCATGCATGCGTGCGCGCGCGCAAGAGAGAGAGAACCCAATCTTAATGACACAGTCTGCCCCCTACCCCAACACAATCAAGTGAAGTATGTGTTCCAATCAGTTTCATATCTGATCCGTGGTCCATCAGGGGGAAAAAAAACACCGATGAAAAAACTGAACGCATGCGCACTCGCGTGACTTAGACAGAGAGAGAGAGAGAGAGAGAGAGAGAGAGAGAGAGGCCCCGGTAGTGACGCGCACGAGGCTGAGGGAGAGCCGAGGGAGAGCCGAGGGAGAGGGAGAGAGTGAGAGCACACACACACACTCACTCGACACGACTGAGGGTCAGACGCAGACACAGTGGCAAGGGCACAAAGTCGAAGTCTTGGATTCTCGAATGCCGAAACAGCAAGTCACACGGAATACGAGTACAGCAGCTGGAAACTGGTACGAGACTGGTCCCCGTACCGTACGGGGAGCCGGTATAAGTACCGGTGACACGTACGGTACCAGGGGCATTTCTGCAAAGGCCCCGAGGGCAGAACTGAATAATGCGGTATTTGAAAGTGGCGCCCGAATTGCAGCATGGCGCCAGTTGTCCAAAATCCTACGGTACCAAACGAGGGGTTTGGAAAAAGGGTGCCAGGCCGAAAATGGGATGCAGCCAAAACAGCAAAAAGATAGACCAGGGATCAAACCTGATGGGAGCATGAGGCCTGGAAGAGCTTCGGTTCGTGCTGAAACTAGCCATGCTGGTGGTGGTCGTAGGTGGATTGAATGGGTTTCACCTATCTGATTTGTGACGGGGAGGCTTTTTGACATACATATTCTGTCGACTTGGTAGAGTCTGATAAAAAAAAAAAGTCGGTTGTTCTTATGAATCTTTTAGGACTTTTTTTTCGATGCTGTTGTACTCAGTGATACTTGGCCGGTCGATGCCAGAACGATGCTGGCTGGTGCTGGGGTGTTGCCCTGTAACCTGCTGATGCAGGACCGTGAGGCCTGGTAGAGAGATCTGGGGATGCTTTGGGGTGGGCATCCCAAGGGACGACCAAGGGTTGCTGCTGGGATGACGCTGGTCGTAGCTGGGGCGAGTTGTGTTGCCCTGTAACCCAGCAGGGTGGAGGCGTGAGGCCTGGGCAGAGTCTGTAACACTATCCCCTCCCTCTAGAAGGCAACGTCCCGGCTGCCAAAAATCATGAAGCAATGCTGAAATCTGTGAAGGACAGAACGGGGCCGATCACTGGTTAACAAGTCGAAAGGGAAGAATGTATAATGTGGGTGGCATGGGCTGCAGGAATAAGATCGAACAGGGTTTGGTACCGGTGAACAGGGTAGTCCTACAAATGAACTGAAGGGACGGCAGGGAGCAGGGTAGTCCTACTGATGAACTAAGGGGACTGCATGATTTGCTATAGGTTAAGGGGGAACAAAGTTCAGGGAACAGGAAACTTCTATTGATGTTCTACTGGGTAAGGGAAACGGTGTTCAGGAAAACAGGGTATTTCTATTGATGTTCTAGTGGGTAAGGGAAACAATGGTCAGGGCAACAGGGAATGTCTATTGATGTTCTAGTGGGTACGAGGAACAATGGTTAGGGAAACAGGGATCTGCTAATGATATTCTATAGGGTTGTCAAAGTCAGGAAAAATAAAAATGAAAATGTTTGTTCAGGATGCAAGGGCTGGTGTGTTCGAAGGAGTCGAAAGCAGAATCTCATGTAGGAATGAAGTGTCCAAGTGTCTTGAAAGGGGGTTTGCAGCGGTCTTGATCAGGTCTTTGGAGTAGGTGGTAGAAGCGGTCTTCAGTGGCTCCGACAGGTAGAAGGCCACGAAGCGTAGTAGTAGGTCAAGTGTCAAAGTCCAAGTGCTAGGGTGCGCCCGGTACACGAACTGCAATGAGGTCTGATCTGGAAGCAAGGAAGTCGCAGACTGATCCAAAGACCCATGTCACAAGTTGCTGCTCCAGTAAGTCCGCGAGTTGGGATGCCGACCGATGAAACAACATGGCGGCCAAACCAGCTGCATAATCTCCATGAACAGTGAGGCAGCAGGCCATCGTCCTCGTGCGCTTGCCATTAGATCCTTTATCGTCGGCGTCACGCAGGTTCACAAGCATTGGACAAGAGACACAAGGTAGTGGAGAGGACAGATGGGAGGGTCAAGGGGGGGGTGGACTGGGTTCAAAGGTTTGTGTAGAGCGGGGTTCCGAGGTTGTAGCAAGGTTTATGCCATAGTTATATAGGTATCTAGGAAATAGGATTAGCACAATTATAGGCGCGGACAAGTTTCATTGCGTTCTTAAGATTAGAGAGAGGTTCCCATGTAGATTCTTCGTCGGGGTATCCGATCCATTTGACTTTGTCTGCAGTGATTGATTCCGGATGGTTTCAACAACGAATTCAGGGTCTGTGGGTAGCATGATTGGTGGAGCTCTAGGATATGGGCGGTCGACGAACTGGGGCGGGGATTCATGGTATTCTTTTAGGTATGCGACATGGAAGACTGGGTGGACATGACTCATGTCAGGGGGAAGTTGGAGTTTGTAGTTGACGGCGGAGGTTTGTTCAATGATGGGGAAGGGACCGAGCCATTTGTTGGAGAGTTTCTTGGAAAAGTCGTGTTAGGGTTCAAAGCGTTTGGCGGAGAGCCACACTTTGTCCTCTACTTTGAATGACACGTCGCGTCTATGTTTGTTAGTTTTGTTGGCTTGTTGTTCTTGGGGCAGGGGGTGGATGGGTTAAGTTGTGAAGGAAGCAAGAAGTCAGAGGGCAAGCGAGGGTGGTAGCCAAGGTCGAGGTAGAATGGAGACATGTCGGTGGAAGGGCAAACGGCGTTGTTGTAGGCAATCTCGACGGCTGTGAGCAGCTGATCCTAATAGTGTTGGTGAGGATGACAATACTTCCGCAGGATTCTTTGGAGAGTGTCGTTCATCTTCTCTGTTTGTTCATCGGTCTGTGGATGGAATGCAGTGCTATACTTGAGCGTGGTTCCGTAGGCCGTGAAGAGTTGTTTCCAGAATTGTGAGAGAAAATGAGAATCACGGTCATTGATGATGTTCTCGGGGAGGGCATGATTGCGAGTAATGTGGTCGAAGAAGAGTGTGGCGACATCTTTGGCACTGTGCGAGGTCGTGCAAGGGATTGGTCAAGCGGCAGACAATGACGTAGAGGCAATCATGCCTGAGGTCGGTTTTGGGGAGGCCGCACACGAAGTCCATGGAGATGGACTGCCACCGGTGAATTGGGATGGGCAATGATTGGAGCCTGCCGGGTTTGGCTCGGTTCGAGGGGTTGATAGCTTGACACGTGGGGCATGAGCGAATGTATGTTTTGACGTTGGCGAGCAGGGAATGCCAATGGATGTAGCGGGAGATGGTGTCAAAGGTTTTCTGGAAATCGAGGTGTCTTGCGGTCTTGGCGTCGTGGTGCTCGGCCAAGAGTTGAGTACGGAGACCACGTGCGTCGGGGATGCAAAGTCGACGAGCGCCTTTGGTATCAATTGAGAGGAAGTTGTCGTGAAGGGAGTAGTCGGGGACTGGGTCAAGATCGCGGAGCTTGTTGTAGATGGTGGCAAAGTCTGGGCAAGAGAGGTAGTCTTGGGTGTATCGGTGATGGAGTGATGGGAGGAGTTGGATATGAGTCATGGCAACGTAGACTTTCTCAGGGGGCTTGTGGTCGGGTCGTCGAGAGAGGGGTTGATAGCTTGACACGTGGGGCATGAGCGAATGTATGCTTTGACGTTGGCGAGCAGGGAATGCCAGTGGAAGTAGCGGGAGATGGTGTCAAAGGTTTTCTGGAAATCGAGGTGTCTTGCGGTCTTGGCGTCGTGGTGCTCGGCCAAGAGTCGAGTACGGAGACCACGTGCGTCGGGGATGCAAAGTCGGCGAGCGCCTTTGGTATCAATTGAGAGAAGGTTGTCGTGAAGGGAGTAGTCGGGGACTGGGTCAAGATCGCGGAGCTTGTTGTAGATGGTGACGAAGTCTGGGCAAGAGAGGTAGTCTTGGGTGTATCGGTGATGGAGTGATGGGAGGAGTTGGATATGAGTCATGGCGGCGTAGACTTTCTCAGGGGGCTTGTGGTCGGGTCGTCGAGAGAGGGCATCCGCAACACGGTTGCTTTTGTCGGGGGTATGGCAAATGGTGAATGTGAAGTGGGCAAGGAAGTCTGGCCAGCGGGCTTGGCGTGGAGTGATATCTTCCTTGGAGAGGATGGAGGAGACGATGGTGTTGTCAGTGCGGATGGTGAAGTATTGCTCGTCGAGGTACGGGCGCCAGACTGTGAGGGTGTGAATCACAACGAGGAGTTCCTTTTCGTTGGAGGGGTAATTCATCTCCGTGGGAAGGAGCTTCTTGCTTGCGAAGGCGATGGTGTATTCGCCAGGTGGAGCCTCGGGGTGAGTGGGCGAGAGGGGGCCTCGGTGGTGTCGCAAGGGAAATGTTGGGACAGTACGGCTCCAGTGGTGAAGTCGGAGGCGTCAGTGGTGACATAGAAATGGCGAGTGGGGTTGGCGATCTTGAGGACAGGGGCCGTGGTGATGGTTTGCTTGAGTAAGTCGAAACCGTGTTGGCGGTGATCGTTCCGATGGAAGGGCTCGTCCTTGCGGGTGAGATCGTGGAGAGGGTAAGAGATCTCGAAAAAGTTGCGAATGAACGGGCGGTAATAGTTGGCAAGGCCGAGGAAGGAATGAAGTTGGAGGAGGGTCTTGGGTGGGGGGTACTCGACGAGGGCTGTCACCTTCGAGGGGTTCATACGGATGCCTTCAGCGGAGACTGTGCCGAGGTATTTGACGCTCGAAGCGGCAAACGTACATTTGCTGAGCTTGGTGTAAAATTTTTGCTCTCCGAGGATCGAGAGGACTTGGCGGAGGTGTTGAAGGTGGGACTCGAAGGTGGGGCTGAAGACAAGGATGTCATCAATGTAGACGACGACACAAACTTCGAGGAGGTTGCAAACGATGTGGTTCATGGTAGATTGGACGGTAACAGGGGCACTGGTGAGTCCGAATGGCATCACGAGGAACTCGTAGTGCCCGAACCCAGAGCGGAAGGCGGTCTTGTGGGTGTCCTCCTTGCGGATACGGATCTAGTGAAAGCCACTATGAAGGTCGATCTTAGTAAAGTACTTGGCTCCACGGAGACGATAAAGGAGCTCAAAAATCCGAGGTAGGGGGTACTTGTTCTTGATCGTGATCCAGTTCAAGGCGCGGTAGTCTGTGCACATGCGGAGTTTCGAAGTTCCACCTTTCTTGACGAAAAGGAAGCTGGTTCCGAAGGGGATGAACTTGGCTTAATGAACCGTTTTTCAAGGAGTTCACTGAGTTGCCGCTTCATTTCTTCGGCTTCGGGGACAAAAAGTTGGTATGGAGGGCGGCAAGGAGGAGAATGTCCGGGTTCCAAATCGATGGTATGGGATATGCCACGATCCGGAGGTAGTCCGGTGGGTAAGGACTCAGGAAAGACGTTCTTGAACTCGTCGAGGATTGAGGTGATGGCGAGGTTGGAGGGGGGGGCCTTGATCGGGTTTGTCCATCAGGAGTAAGTCCTCGGGACTTTCGCGATCAAGGACAAGACAATAGTAGGCGGAGTCGGGGTTTAGGCGAGCCATGTGGAGGAATTGGTGTGGGGTGACGGAGCCTTGGGAGGTCGGATATGGGAAATAGGGGATGTCGATGGTTGTGTCCGGGGGGTTGGTGAGGCGAAGGAAGTTGGGGTGGAATGCGTATGGCATGTAGCGGTCCAGCCACGGGGTTCCTAAGACGATGTCGCACATCAAGTGCAAGACATCAAACGAAACCTGACTGCGGAGGGTTCCGACGGTCATGGTGGTCCCAGGAACCGTGTGGTCTACTACGACTGCGGTATTTGTCCCCTAGGCGAATCGTGATCGGGGAGTCATAACCGGTAGAGGTAAGACCGGCTTTGTGGACACACGTGTCGGTGATGAAGTTACTGGTGGCTCCATTGTCGAGGAGGGCTCGGAACTTAGTTGTAGACGCACCAAGGGTGGCGGCGATGAATTTGAGGTGGAAACGAGATGAGTTGGCGGTGGAGATGATGGTGTTGAGGCGACGTTGTTCGTTGCCTAAGTGGACAAGCCGATCGTGTCGAGCTTGTTCCTCAACAACATCGGAGAAGGTGACAGTGGATGGGTTTGGAAGAAGGGTAGAGGAGCATGAGGCAGTGGGAGGCGTTTGCGACGCCTGGGAGTCGTCCGGCGGACGGGGCATCACCGGAGAGGGGGGAGGTATACGGATTGTCGACGTCAGATGAGCCATCTGTGGGACGGAGGACGTCGCCGATGGGTGGGCTGACAGATGCGATGTCAGTGCCGAGACAATGTCCTGGGGACTATGTTCATGATGAGGAGGGACCCGCGCTTGCCGAGGGCGGTGATGCGGAGGTTGCGGGTTGAGTGGAGGCCGACTGGCGGGTGAATTGTGCGGCGTTGGGGCACTTGGTTTGTTGGTGCCCCAATTGGCGACAACGGAAGCAACTCCCGTTTGCTTGGAGGTAGGTGTGCTCGTCGGGGGTGAGTTTCTTGAGGGGGGAGGGTGGGGTAGATGATGGTGGATGGGAGCTGCGATCTCTGCGCTCCATTCTCATGAATTGGACGACATTGAGTTCCACGGAAGTGAGGGATGAAGAGTCAAGTGAATCGGAAGATGCGTCGGGGTCAGGTGTGGTGAACTCGTCCGAGGAAGGGATGGAGGTGGTGTCTTCAGGGGTGATGTGATGGAAGAAACGGGTGCGGGAGGGGGCGGGCGCGGGGTGGTGATGGGGGTGGAGGAGTCGATCATGGTGAAGCATGCGAGAGAGGAGGTCAGCAAGGGGCATACTCGTTTGATGCGGGAGATGGACGCAAAGTCGGGAATGACGGTGGTGGGGAGTTGGTGGCAGAGGGAGCAGACGTATTGGACGAAGCGGTCCGTGGGACCGGTCTAACGGAGGTGGCAAAATTGTTCAAGGTAGTCATCAATGGTTTTCTGGGGGCGGAAGGTGGCAGTGAGAAGGTTGGCCCATTGGAGGAAGGAATGACGTGGTCCGCCGAAGGCTCGGCGGTTGCTGACTTCAGCCATCCACCATTTGGCGGCATTGCCGAGGAGGCGAGAGGTGGCAATGGGGAGCCAATGGGCAAGGGGCAAGTGATGGAGGATGAAAAGAATTCTGGAGCTGGGTTAGGAAGAGGAAAACGTCCTCGTGGGGGAGGCTGGAAAAGGACATGATTTCGCTGGATCGGAAGGATCGGGGGATTTCCCCGTCGCGGGAAACGATCCGGGCGAGGGTGTTGAAGCTGAGGTTATCGGGGGTGGTGTCGTTGCAGGTGTAGTCGAGTTGGTTGTTGTCTTCAAGGAGGTAGTTGGGCGGGAGTTGTGGCATTGCGGGGTAAACCCCGGAGGTGACTTGGGAATAGGTGGAACAGATGGTGGGGATGGTGGAGGTCGTCATGATGGGTTGGGGAAGGGTATGAGAGTGTGGGGGGGGGAAGAGGGGTGACGTGGATGGGCGAGGAATGAGGCGGTGTGTTGGATGTGCCAGATGAGGGGGGGAGTAGGGTGGAGGAGGCAGAGGTGGTGGATGTGGTGGTAGAGGTAGTAGGAGTGGAGGAGGTCGGCGGGGGGGTTGTGGCTGGAGGCGGCTATGGACGTGGGGGTGGTGGTGTTGACTACGTGGATGGAGGGGGTAGTGGTTTGGGGCTCGAGGGCGGTGGATGTGGGCACGGTCGTAGAGGTGGGTGCCGTGGTCGTGGCCACTGTGATTGCCGGGGTTTGATGCTCAGTAGAGGTCACACGGTTGGATAGGCCAGAGATATTGGCTTCGATTTTGGTGATGGACGCGCGGATGTCCGTTTGGAAAGAGGACATCATGCGAACGAGGGTGGCGATATCGGTGGCAACGGGCTCGGATCTTTGTTCGCCCATGAGTTCGCAAGCGAGGCTGTCAACAAACTGGGTGTTGACGGCGGTCATATTGATGCTGGAGGATTGGGCCATGTTGGGGGAAGATGGAGTGGATGTGATGGCTGAGGCGACGACTGTGGATGAGGTGGAGGTAGACGCGGCGACAGCGGCGGAGGCGCCGGCGGCTGCGCGTTGGGAGGTCTTGGTTTGGCATGGTGGCATGTGCAGATGTAGGTGTGGCAGGGGTGGGGGTGGGGAGGGTATTTGCAACATTAATTGATTTATTCAAAAATAAGTAAAGGTATTTGCCAAAACAATGAATGAATAAATGGGAATTAATTCAAAATAAATTATTTCGATTTGGAGTAATTTATTCGAGATTACTTCAAAAATTCAGAAAGGAGGTCGCTGGAGAAAAGTTGGAAACACGAAAATTTCAGGAATGAAATAAATGCTGAAAATATTGGGGAAAAAAAACATTAATTTTGAAAAAATAAATTCTGGTTAAATTATTTGAAATGAATTTTGGGGTGTGAAAATCGTGAAATTTCAAAAGGAATTAAATATTCCCGAAGCTTGAGAATTTCGAAAGGAAATTTATTAAAATATACGAGAAAAGGAATTAAGTAAAATTGTTTTCAAATTTTGAAGAACAAAAAAAAGAAATATCGGAAAAGAATTTACTTAATTCTAAGGCATTTTCAAAATTTTTGAAAAAGAATGTTTCAAAGGAATATCGAAAAAGAATTAATTAATTCTACGTATTTCGAATGACGAAAAAATAAGAAATGTCGATTTTTTTAAAATTAATTTTAAAATATTTTCGGAATACAAAAAAATTCGGAAAAAAATTAATTAAAATTATTTTCGAATTCCGAAGAAGAAATGCTGAGAAAGAATGATTAATCCTACGTATTTTTGAAAATTTCGAAAAAGAAAATATTTTTGAAAAAGAAATGTCGAGAAAGATAGTTAAGTATTTTTGAATTTACAGGAATTTCAAATGAGTTCCAAAAACAATAAATAAAGGAATAAATGAGTTTTGATGTAAATTGAGGGCGGAGCGATCCTATCTACGATTGATTGGGTGGTAGCGTGGTAGGTAGGGTTAAAAAAGATGAACAATGCTGCTGCTGCTGCTGCTGCTGCTGATAGTGATGGTGATGGGGGGGAACATGGGGGGAAAGTCGCGCAGGGGGGGGGAAGTTG
>BFEA01000410.1:1155739-1180475 GCA_003427395.1 Chara braunii | reverse complement strand
CTTTGATTTAGTATGGATCTCAGCAGCAAACACCGAGAGGAAAGAGAGAAGGAGCTGAACGAGAGAGAGAGAGAGAGAGAGAGAGAGAGAGAGAGAGAGAGAGAGAGAGAGAGAGAGCGTAATATCAGATCTGTGGTCCATCAAGACTGTTTACAAAAAAAAATAAAAATTAAAATAATCCACGCCAGACACTCGAGAGAGACTAGAGAGAGGGGGAGAGATGGGGACAGAGAGACCCCAATCTAACCAACTACACGCCCCCCCTTTCCCCCCCATGATCAAGCGTAGTATCTGCTCCGTTCAGTTTCGTATCTGATCCGTTGTCCATCGAGGTGTTGTAATGTTAGAAAAGAAAAAAAAAAGCACGCGCGCTCAAGCGAGAGAGAGAGAGAGAGGGGGGGAGAGAGAGAGAGAGAGAGAGAGAGGTCCATCAACATTGTTACACGCCTGCGCACAAGATGAGAGAGAGAGAGAGAGAGAGAGAGAGAGAGAGAGAGAGAGAGAGAGAGAGAGAGAGAGAGAGAGAGAGAGAGAGACCAATCTAACTAACTACGTCCTCCTCCCCCACACACACTACCCAGTGTAGTATGTGCTCTGATCAGTTTCATAACTGATCCGTGGTCCATTGAGAATGTGGCCAGGAAAAGCGTGAAAATCACAGGACCCGTGAGATGTGGGGGTTAGGGGGAAGTTGGAGCAGGAAAAAATTGTTGAAATCATGAGGGGCGGGAGAGGAAGCGGAGGGGAACTGTGGGTGGGGTTAGAGCTTGAAATCGCAGCAGGAGCTGCAAAGGGAAAGGGTATGAGGAAAAGCATCGCAATTGTAGAAGAGGGTTGATGGAGGGAGGGAGAGAGCTGTGCTCCCTCTGCCCCGTCCTTTGAAAAGTATGGGTGGGGAAGGGTGGGGTAGGTGAACCGGGGAATGTGGGGGTTAGGGGGAAGTTGGAGCAGGAAAACATTGTTGAAATCATGAGGAAGCGGAGGGGAACTGTGGGTGGGGTTAGAGCTTGAAATCGCAGTGGGAGTTGCAAAGGGAAAGGGTGTTGGAAAAAGCATCACAATTGTAGAAGAGGGGTGACAGAGGGAGACAGAGAGCTGAAGGATGGGGCAGGAAAACAAAATTCGAAATCATAAGAGGTGGGGATGGGGGGGGGAGTGGAGGACTGTGAGTGGGGTTGACCTTGATATCGCAGCAGGAGGAGGGGAGGGAAAGGTTCTGGGCAGAAAGCATTGCAATCACAGAAAAGGGGTGAACGGGGGGAGAGAGAGAGCTGTGTTCCCTTTGCCCCCTATGCCTGCTCCCTTTGTGTCCTTCTATGTTCATCTGTTGTTGCTTGTTCTTTTCTTTGTGCGCAAAGCCGAAACAGGTTAGGTCTATAATGCATGGTTATGTCGGACCCGAACACCGGACCAATCCAGACGTCCGTCCGGACCTGTCTCTGGACTGCTCCGGACCGCCCGGATTGAACCCCTCACCCCCCCAAAAAAAATTAATAATTTCGAAATGGTCCTCAGCCAAAAGATTTTTGTATTGCAATGCTGCATAATGGATTTTTTTTCAGTCTGTAATGAACCCAGACTGGAAGATACTCACCAGACGTAGAAGTACAAGTTGACTCAGATCTGCACAATGTCTCCAGTAATCGTGAAAGTGATATCTGATACAATGTCTCATTTCCAATAGACGAAGAGAGTGGAGGGGGAATGGACAGATGAGAGGGTGGAAGAGATAATCAGTGACCAGCAAAGGAGTAGCCCAAACATTACCCACTCCTTCTCCGGGCTTCCCTTCACCTCCACGTCGTCAATCAATATCCAGTAACAAGTCTGAGAAGTCCTGATCGCTTAGAAGTGCCACATGGCACTGTCATCTCGTGGAGACAATGAAGACAAACAGCAGTGCACGGTATCGACGTCAACCTCAGGTGAGTACCAATTCCCAATCATCCACAGATCCCGGTCTCCCTCCTTGTCACGGCCAATCACCTCATGTGGACAGCGTGGCCAGTGCCATGTCAGCAATAGAGACAGGTGGAATGTGCCACATCAGCAATGAAGACAGATGGCCTGTGCCACATCAGCAATTTAGACAGGTGGCATGTGCCACATCAGCAATGTAGACAGGTGGCATGCGCCACATCAGCAATGAAGACAGGTGGCCTGCGCCACATCAGCAATGTCGACAGGTGGCATGTGCCACATCAGCAGAGGCTGGCGCTCAGCGGAGAAGGGGCCAGCATGCTGCCACAGTCCCGCGTCGTCCCCCACAGTACCAGCACACAGCCAGCGTCAAGCCAGCGTCATGCCAGCGTCCAGTGAGAGTCAAGCCAGCGTCAAGGCTACATAGCCAGACTGAATGTCGACCTCATGGAGACCAAGCCTTATGTAGTGTTTGGCCTCCCTCCCACAGTCGTACAGATGACTCAGAGCCGAGGGCCTGGATTGTGTACATTTGCAGACTTCCACTTGGTCCTGATGCTGTCTGGGTACCTGCATACAAACAAGTGTGTGCGTCTGACCGGCGGCCTGGGCTGGGTCCATTTTGACTTTGACTGTTGGACATCGGGCAGTTGACTTGGGCAACTGTCGCCCGCCCAAGCCCTGAATCCGAGTAGGGGTCTTTTCTTCCCTTCAGGCTGGGTGGCTTGGCGAGGCCCTTAGACATTCCACGAGGCATACTGCATGGGTTATTACAAGTCTTTTGATTTTTTTTTTCCCGAACTCGGAATGTTTTTTTTGGGGGGAGTGGGCGAAGGGAACCAGAGATCAGACACTAGACTCGGACATCTAGACCCAGGCCGGCTGCACTGAGGTCCGGACGTCCCTATCATAAACATGATAAAATGTCTTTATGACGGGTCCTGTGCTTTTGAACCAGAACTTAAGTGTGAAATCGCAGCAGTATGAGGGAAGGGAAAGGGTCTGGTGAAAAAGCATCACAATCACAGGAGATAGGTAAAAAGGGGGGGAGAGACAGAGCTTTGTTCCCTCTCCCCTCCCAAGGCCCCCTCCTTTGTTGTCCATCTATTTTCTTCTGTTCTTGTTTGTTTTTTTCTTTGTGGGCAAAGCCGGAAGAGGCTCAGGTCTATAAATGCCTTTATGATGGGCCCTGTGATTTTGAGCCAGAACTGAAAGGCCTTCCACGATTGAGACCCCAAATCCGAATCTCAGGTCTAGAGGCCTGGGCCGAGAAAGGCCAAGACGGTCAGTTTCAGAAAAGTCACAGTCGGGGACCTTAGCAGTTAAGTCCAACAGGCACCCGGCTAACAGTCACATCCCAGGGGCAAAAATCACGTCTGATAATGAAAAGTCGTATTGGAAAGCAACGACCCACGGGCGAAGGACACTCCACAGGCAAAAGTCGTGTCCCAGAGGCAGGAGTCACAAACCCCAGTCGAAAGTCATGTGCCACAATCGAAAAGCCGTGGCTCAAAGGCCCAAGCAGCATCACACCAATGAAAATTCGGGAACAGTACCAGGCCTGACACTCTGAAGCAAACAGGCTGTGGGGATGTGGGACCAGAACCAAGTCAAGCTCCAAGAAGCAAAGGCTGGGACAAGTTGAAGCTCAGTCCAAGACAATACAAGGACTGGCCAGCCTCCTCATGAGGCAGATTGCTCATTCGCATGAAGTGTGGAAGTGCTGGTGCACTTGTGTGCTATTGGGAAGAGCAGAGCGCTGAGCCAGGGTGCTCCTCTAAGTGAGAGAGATAGAGAGTAAGAGTTAGCGCTGGCAGGGAGAAGGCGGCCATAGCTGCACCAGTGCAGAGTGTTAGTGCTAGTAGTGGTAGTTAGTAGGACCAGCGGTGAATGTATCCAGAGGAGATCCTTGATTAGTAGTTAGTGAGTGTGGATGCGTGTAGGGAGAGAAGACACAGTGAGGACATAGCTAGAGAGAAGACCAGTGAGATCGAGAGAGAGACAGAGAGAAGAAGAGCTGGAAAGAGGCACTTACCTGAGAGCTGACGCTGGTTACTGGTTACCTTTGTATGCGTTGATGAGCGCTGGTGAGTTGAACTCTTATTGCTCTTGTGATAATTTGCTGGAAGTGATAAGCTGTGCTATCTGGTTTTCTACTCTCTCACATCCAGTGTGCGAATTTGTGTCATCTCATTTGTGTTTGATGCATGTCTATGTGTGCACTCATTGGTGATGAACTGTGCGGTTCATAGCAGAACTGCCTACAAGGGTATTTTGCTGAACCTGGGGTGGACTGAGGTCAACAGGCTCCTGAATGCCACAACCCCCTTTGCTTTAAGCATGACCTTGGAGCGTGTCAGGGATAGGTGTCGTTTATTGAGCAAGAGGAAGTACAGCTTGTGTTACTTCTTTTGCCTACCTTACTATAAACTCATTGCTAAAGATTTTATGCTGTCTTTCAAAACAATTCCTTTGTACAGCCCCCACCAACGGGCCTAGCTCGGTTGGTACACCTTGTGAAATGTTGAAATACAGACCTGAGTAAATTTCTGAATTACCGGGGGCTGGTCAGTTCCACGATGATATCTCAAGGCTGCTGCCCTTAAAAAAAAAAGAATTCCTTGGTACTAGCCCTTTTGAAAGGTTGCCCGTGTTTATAAATGGTTGTGTGCTGAAGACTGTGATGTGAGGGAAAAACGGCTAGTACATGGGGTCCAGTGCTGGTGAATTATGCCGCCGGAGGTTGTGTAAAGCATGAAAGGATTGATGCTCGATCAGTTTGCTTATGTGGCCTGTTCTATATACAGTATTTACGTCAACCAGCATGACTGATATCGGGCATCAGTAGTTTGAATAACACAGCACATTGCTGATGATCAACATTGATTTGGTTTTGTTCCAACCGTATTGCAGCCATGGGCAAAAGAATTGCCAATTGCAGCTGCCCAGGGAAGGGTCCTGGAGCTGTCGAATATTGACCCCGAAATGACCACTTCGGATCTGCAGGTGGGTAAGCTTTTTTCAAGTCATATTTGTCCAGCCAAATTTTCTTACATTTCTTGCTGTGGGCACTTCTCTAATGCTATCTCCAGACTTTGTCAAAGTGCAAGCTCATTTCATCAAATTTACAATTGGGGCAGTGTTGTCTTTGAATATTTTCTTCATCACAATGTTTTCATATTGCATAATTGCAGTTGGATGGATGGGTAGTGATGTTCTGGGTTGATGGACTTTGCTGGCCTAGGGGTACGCGTTAATTTCTGGTGGGATCCTGGACAGGTACTAAATATAGCGTCCAACCATCTCTGGATTCTTTCTCTCTCTTCTCTACTTGTATGAAACCTCGCACCTCGTCTTACCATGTCATGTACCTGCCTACTCAAATCATTCAGCTGGAATCAACCAACTGAACGATCCATGCGATGCCGCAGTATGGCCCCGATATCGTGTCCCATTTTCTTTCGTACCCTAGGGCCGAAGTAGAACTTTCCGGTAGGTACTGTACAACACAAAATAGTGGTTTGATAAGATAGGACCAGTAGGACCATTAGAGGGTCCTAGAAGTCGATAGGTAGGGAGTTGCCACGTGTCCAGTCCCGGTCTCATTGCAGCGCAGTCCCAAGGAAAGGCCGCGGCAGACCGCATCTCTGTCTGCCACGACAGGGCCTGTCAGAAGACTGGCGAATCAGTGGGAACAAAAGGGAGGCCAATGTCAGTATCTCCTCTTCTTTGGTTGTGGCAGATATGGAAGTGCTGCTGCATTACTGGGCGGCAAGATTTTGGAACATGAACAGTGTTGGGCAAGAGAGAGAGTCGACGGCTGGGTGCCATAGCTGGAGCCTCGCACACACACACACACACACACACACACAGAGAGAGAGAGAGAGAGAGAGAGAGAGAGAGAAGCGACGACATTCAGAGAGCGATTACAGAACCTGGGCGAAGTAGTTAGTTGTAGTAGGGAGAGCAAGAGAGGAGAGAGCGAAACTTACCTTTTGTTGTTGGGCTGGCTGCCATATCCGCAATCTTAAGAAACCTGTGTAAATCATTTCGAGTTGTAATGTTGTGTGTGTTCAAATCATGTAGATCTTGTGGTTGCGTGATGGATCTTGGTCGTCCGTAATACAAATCGTTTAAATGGTATCGGAACCAAACTCTTATTGTCCTCACGAGAGTGGCGTGCATGTGGAGGGAACCAGTGTGCCGTTGAGGAGAAGGCGCATGTGCACCGCCTGAAGTGGGCGTGCTGAAGGTAAGGTCATGTGATGAGAAATATGTGCAGCAGGAAAGGAGAGCAGTCGGGCAAAGGAGAAGCGCACAGCGAGAAGGAAGGCGCGTTGTCGCACTTTTTCCAGCCTAACCACTTCGGGCGACCGGAAAGCCAACAGGCTGTCACGCAGGATTTTGTATGTGATTGCAATAAATAAAATAAATTAAATAATGCAAATCCCTTCCTGTTGTGTGCGTCCGGCTTCGAGCGAGACCCTTCAATTGTGGTCTTCGCCGGTCCCCGGTCTTAGGAATCTTTTATTTTGATTCGGAACAGCAAAGAATTATGCAAATAATAATCATACAATTATGGGGTGCTATGCATGCATCAATTATGTCAATCTGATTTTGAGAACTGTTACAAAACATCCACGAAGGCAATAATCAAGCAAGAATAATGCGGAAAATAAGACTGACTGACTCGAGCAAAGACAGGGACAATTGAATGAGGGAAGAATGAGAACTCATAATAATCTCAGAAAGTACACATAAACGAGCGTGGTCAGCACCTCTCAAGAGTCCTCACTCATCCCTCTGGTCGGCCTCCCTCAATCTCTTTTCACTGATCTTCTCTGGTGCCGAGACCCACGCCCCCGTACAATCCGAGACTGAGGCTTCGTGACAAAATGCCACCTGTAGCCAGCAACCTCTGAGCACGGCCATCCGAGGCACATAACACGATAGTTAACCATTGAGCAAAACTCCTCCCACAATGTAGGCAGCCCGTCTACTGAGAAGACTCCCCGTCTGAGGTAGGGATACTCGGTGGGCTCGGTCAGTGCCTCAACGTCGATCACTGCCGGAGAGATGTACCTCTTTGCCAAACCAATCACTTCCAGCCAACTCGTGCCATCAGTGAGAGGAGAAGGGACTGGAGGCCTAGGATAGTCAGTATAAAGCATCGGCCCGAAGCTGCGAATCAACGCTGTGCCACTCTCATCGAGCTCCCTCTCTCTCTGCTCAAGATATTCGGTGGCTGAGATCCAGACTGGATCGAAAAACTCATGAGTCTCTTTGCCCTTCTTTAGGTAAGGCCTCAGATCGTGGATAGTGCCATCAACAAAACTGGTCATGAGATCCGGCTGAGGTTGGCCAGCACTGACTCACTGACCGGCGTAGGCTGAACTGTGCTCATGAGTACTCTCGCCAGTACAAGCTGACCCGATGGTCTCGGAGGACTGATTACCAAACTAATTGCAGGAAACTGATTGCTGAAAACTGATTACTAACAACTGATCACTAATAACTGATTGCTGATGATTGTTGAGTGTCCGGACAAGTGAGCAGTTCTTGTTCAGAGCCAAAACGCTCACTGACGGCTGCCAACAGTCCTTGCTTCCTCAATAGTGCTCACGGAGGAAATAGTAGCGCACAACTTTCTGCTTTTGTCATGCAGATAATAAGTGTACTCAATACGGGTGTGGTCCCTTACCAGCATCAAAGCATGCTCCATCATCATGATTGTCTGCTGATTGTATTCTTCCACTGCGCTCTCCCTCCAGTCCTCTGACGTGCCCTGACGCAGTGAACATGCCACCCTTATAATGTCACTATCACCCATTTCTCCCCTGAGTTTTCGCTGTTTGGTTACCAGTTGGCTACTGCTGCTGAGATTGCCGCCCTGAAGTGTTGTTTCTAACTACTCAGCTGGTTGCCATTTACTGATTGTTGTTGAGATTGCCGCCTTCTGATTGCCGCTTCTGTTTGCTGATCACGAACTGAATGCTGCTGAGATTTATCGACTGAAAGCTGATTAGATGTTGATCTGGTTACTGATCATGACGTGAACGTTGCTGAGTGACAACTGATTGGGGAAACTGGAGAATGCTGAATTTGCCGGCAGAAAGATGTAAGCCGTTGATTGGGTCAACTGTTGCTTGCCAATGAGTGTCCTTTGCCGTTCGACTTGACTGTTTGCAAATTAAATACAGACTCAGTGGTGGTTGAATCACTGTAGAATGTTGTTCTGAATACTCTTCCCAGAGTCGTTCTGAACTCTACTCTGAATACTGTTCTGAATACAGTTCGGAGTACAGTCCAGAATGCTGTTCCGAGGACTGTCTTGAGTACCGTACTGAGCGCTGAAAAACGGTCTAAGTACTGTTAAACTGCTCTGAGCTTTGTTCTGGGAATCTGTGCCACCAGGATAACCAGACTCACTGGAGCTTTGCTTCGGCCTGTTCCACAGCCTCTAGCGACGAGCCAATGCTGTGTACTCTGCCATCACTGCCGCTAAAGTAGACCGCATACTCTATGTACTTTTTTCCGGCTGCCTTTTGAACTGCACCTTCTCTATGGATCATCCTCTGAATTTCCATACATGCAATTGCCTCTGACTCCCAGTTCTTGTGTTTGTTCATAGTAACCTCGCATTTTAGCACTAGGATCTCATTGTCTTTCATGGTTTCTCTACTCTTTGGATTCTGGGAGAGAGAGTAAGCAAAACTGCAAGTGGTCCTGAAGTGCCTTAACACCCGGAGGGAAAACAATCACTCCCAAGTTCTGATCTGTCAGGCTTAAATGGATATAACTTATCACCGAGGCTTTCAGCTAAACAGTAGACTGTAGAGGTAGTCAGGCTCTCTGTAGGGAAACGTTTGCTGTACCAGTCTCACAAGCAGTCTTTCGTAGGTATTAGATTGTGAGCTACACGTTGTTTTGAACTTTTGGGGAAATCAGCATCGTCAGGGTATTAGAGTTGTTCATGTTCCCTTTTCTGTACCAGGGCTAGAAAAGGCTTGACGACGTGTAATGCCTAGACACTGTTGAGTCCAGGTTATCTGTGTTAATATTCCTGGTTGAGGATGCGCCACTCGGACCCAGTATTGAGCTCATACCCGAAGCTCTCAACAGGTTCCCTGCAGCGATTATCGGTAGTCTACTAAAAGTCCCCGATCGATCGCAGGTTACCTAACCAGTACATTGTCTATTCATGTGAGGCACAAGTTTAGCTGGAGCACAGTCAATTGCAGCTGATGTCACAACTTCTCTTTGATGAAGTTTTGCTGTTGTCCCTGAGCTGGGTGACTAGTTTTCTGCTGATCAGCCGTCTTGGCCCGACATGTCACTCAGTAGTCACTCTCTTGCTAGGCCCTGTCCTAGTTTCAAGTGCTTTCCATATGCCCCTTTGATCATCAGCAATGAACGAGGGTTGGAAAAACCGGAGCGGGGTAACCAAAGGGAGGTATTCTCAGGGCATTACCCTCCGGTTAAAACGAGACAATAACACATACCCTGAATCTTCACTGTTAACTGGAAGTGGTACTTTTAGTTAGCCGCTTCAGTTACACCGTCTCTCTCAACCGAGGACCCATTCCACTGCCCAGGTTCTACAGGGAGATTGCAAGAGTTTAGACGTGTAGTTTCGTGGTTGACTCAAATTTTTAAACAGACTCAGATTTTAGAGACCCCTCTTCATTTGCCGTTTTCCTGCAACAGCCCTCTCCTGGCCACTAGTCAAAGTAGACATTATAACATCATCCCCCGTGTAATGGCATCTATGCATTGTCCGTTCATCACTTAGTACATTACTTGTTCATCACTTAGGAATTTCCTCGAGATCGTATTCCTCCCCTGAAGTTACCAGAGTGACTCACTCTCACGCGACGAGTAGAAGCGACGATCAGCAAACAGAGTGTTAGCTCCGCTCAACACTGAGTACTGCCAACACTCACTTGATACTTGCTACAGTCAACTCCTTCTCGGACACTCAAGCACGTCACTTTGCTTTGTAGCGTCTACTCACTCAGTGTGGTCTGACATTTCCGTTCTTCATACTTTTCGTTCCTTATTTCGATCGACTCGTGAGAGGTTATAGGAAAGTAGGAGGATTTGGGGGACTTATTTGCAGTCCGGTCACCTTCATCACATGCAACTAATCCCCGTCAAATAAAAACTTTGCGAGAAGATATGCGACCTTCGTTAAGGACTTCTTCCCACTCATGGGGAGACACCCATGAACTGGAAAGGAGGCTCTTAGAGTATCATTCACCCGACACAGAGCGACTCCCTCCAGTGATGAGACATAAGCTTGATACAACTCCTGGACTAGTAGGCTAGAGCTTGGTGAATAAGCGTAAGAGGTCCAACTCATATCATCAAGCTCACCAGCCTCAATCAGAGCGTTGTATCACCAGCTCTCATCCTGACGAGAAACACATGAGAGTTATCAGAAGAGATTCAAACTGCAGAAAACTCATTAGCTAAAAGGAGGAGATGAAACGACCAGAATGAGATAGCAAGAATAAGCAAGCATAAGTGATAATCATTCAAGAGAGGATAATCCCATATCTGGTTGGTCCATTCGCAAGTCACCTGATTGGTCACTAAAGTCCCCCGACCAAGGGTTACCTGTCAGTCAAACTCTGCAGAGCCAAGAACCCTAAGACCTCATGCAACATTCCTCCTTAATGAACATGTTTTTAAGCCGATACCATTCCGCGTTCAGGAAATCAGACCCTTCCATTCCGCACTCACTCAAACAGTCTGATGGCCGGTGTCAGCAGTAGGGCATTCGCATGTGCACAGACCACTACCACAGTCACTATCAAAAGCCCGCACCCATCTCGTCGGCCTCGTATATCGTGCGCCTCTTTTAAATCGATAGCCCTATAATTGCATGTTCCTGCCGCTTGGGGTCTGCAAAGGCGACGTCAGCAAGCCGGTCTCACATGTCTGGTTCACGCACGTTTTCGCGAGGCCACAACTCTCCTGACCGAATCACATGCGGGGTCCAATCCCTGCCAACATCTCATCCTAGCTGGACTTAACAAGACGATGGGTCGTAATGCATGCCTCACGCATGGCAGCTGGAATCGGGCGATAGAGCACTACGATCGTCCTAAGACCTTCAGTGAAGATCATGTTGCGCGCATTGGCGAGCGATGTCACCTGACCCCCTTTTGTACAGGTTACCTTACATGTCTACTCACGAGTACACTCCCTCTCCTCTCTAAGGCTACACACAGGCCCAATTTCCAGCCAGCATTCCTTTCTTGCTAATCTTCATGTAGCGATGGAGAATGACACACTACCCAAGAATAGGATGGAAGAAGCGTAACGACCCTCTCTTGCCACACGTCCCGTCCAGAGACACCAATGGTCAAAGTTACATCTGGTCATGCCCAACTCTAGGGACTTGCCATCTTCAATAAGACAAGACTCCAACCAACCAAACATCACCGAGTCTTCTGAGCCGATCGACCAGCTCCCTATTCGTGGATGCAAAGTCTGACCTCCTCCGCCCATATGCAGCGCTACGCTATCACCGTAGCCTAGACTATCTCCCTCTTGGAACTGCAAACACCAAGAATTGCTGATCAGATCATTCACGCGCTCTTTTCTTGATTAGTCGCTCGCGCCCCTCTCCCATCTCCCTCTCTCTCTCTCTCTCGTTCTGTCTTCTCCGCTGTCTCCTCCCTGACAACAGCAGTAGGCTCACTCGCTTTACCCAAGCACCCAAGTAGCGTTTAACATCAACTGCTTTTGCGGACCTTTGTCTCACTCGCCTCCCATCTTACTGCCCTCAGACCTTCCACGTATCGCCTCGTGTGCACGCGTACTTGCCTTGGGCTTAGTCCCGCCTTCTACTCGCCCCTCTTGACCGCCACGTGTCACTCATCTCTCAGTTCCGTGGGCACCCCATAAGACGTCACGCAGCTCACTCAAAATCGGTTGACGTCAGGTGCGTTCCGCAAGCTCGCGCGTCCCCGGCTTACTTCTCTCCCTCTTTCCGTTGACCGCCTTCTCGTTTTCAGGCCACGCCACCTGTCGCGTGTGTGCTCGTGCTACTGCCCCTGCCTCCCCACTTTCAGGTTTCGTAACGCTCACACTCTCTCCCCTTCTAGCTGACCGACGTCTTTCTCTCCGGGCCGTGCCACGTGTCACCAATGTATCTGCTTAGCTGCCCCGTAGCTCACTCCCCGTTTCTCAGAACAACTACACATTGACCTCCAGATCTCTCTCTACAGGCTCTGCAGACTCCAAGCCTTGAGTGCGAACGCTGAGGCTATGGTTGACGTCAACAGCATCTCACGAGTTCACTCGTCTGTGCCTGCAACTCGCCCACATTTGTTGACTCCCCATATCTCCTCGGGCTGCCTCGTGTCATCGCAAGTTCCCTCTTCCACTACGCTTGCCTCATCCCTCTTGCTTTGGGTTTCGTCGTGTTCACACTCTCTCCCGCGTGTTCTAAGACCCGTCTTTTTCCCTTACTCTGTTTTCCACCCGTCCCGCGGCCTCTGGGCGTCAGCTCTCGTGAGCTGGCCTCGGGTCCCTTTTCCACCGGCTCCGCGGCTCGGTGGTGTCTCTGGAGCTCGCCTGGCCTGATCCAGGACCTGAGGTCCGTCTCTCGGTCTGCCTCACTCATTTTGCTCTCCCCACCTGAGTCTCTCTCGTTGTGTTGTTCCTCCCTTGTCTCGGTCCCAGTCGATGACTCGGCCTCGTGATAGATGACCGACACCCTCAAACCCACGGTCACCCCGTCTCGCCTGCACCTCCGCTCCGCTCTGTCGCGTGCTTCGGAAATGGCAGCTTGCAGCCTCTGGTCACCTCGCATCTCTTCCTCTCTCCCCCCTTCTATGCAGACCTTCAGTCGGACTACCTCTCCCCCGTCATAGTTCAGGACCGTAGTGATCTGAGGGCCTTCACCCGACACTGGAACCCAGCGCACCGTGTGCCCGCCAACAGTATAGCCGTGTAGTGCCATTGCCACTCAGGATAGCCAGCCCCGCTTGATAGATAGCACAACACTAGACTGTCGACTTCCTATAGCAGACCACTCCCCATCGGAACTCGCAGTACAAACTGTATACCATTAGGCGACTAGCCGCGGACGATATCTCAACTCCCTCTCCCTTTTATAGGACTGTCCCCTGCGTTCTGAACGAAGGACTCAGATTAGTCCTTTTCATACCTTACCCGATTTCAAGAATTTTTCAGTCTTTAAAATGACTAATAATGTAAAAAAAACGAATGATTTTCAGAGAATAACGCACTTGCCTAAACTTAATCGGTCGATCATGGACTAGCCTTGCTCTTGACAGTCCCAGATCCTAACGACATGGCAACGGGTTCGGCACTGTGGTCCCATAACGGGAGATCGACAATCGCTTCTCCCCTTTTTTAGTACAGCCTTGGTCTATCCCCGTTGGGTACCCGTGTCCGATGGCAAGGAGGGGACTTATGACCCTCCATGAAGGGGTGATAGGCCCCCTACCGATGCGGCTGCGGGTCGCCCTCCTTTTGAGGTCCTGCCGCACGATGCCTGACCGAAGCCCACCCACAGATTGTATACGTGGGGTCGGCCTACTTAGGCCACAGATAGATGGTTCGAAATTCGAACCGTTGACTTCCCGCGAAAGGACAGGCCAACAGGTAGAAAATCAAATATAGGAAAGTTAAGCAATAATAATAATAATAATAATAATAATAATAATAATTATGATAGTCATAAAACAAAAATGGAAGAAAGGGAAAACGTAAAGTCACAGTGGCCCAAAGCCACTGGATTTCCCCCGAACTAAAACAAATTCATACTCGACGTTTTTATTATTTTTCTTTTCTTTCTTTCTTTTCTTTTCTCTTCTGACAGTGACTTCCGCCTTGTGCACCTAACCCATAACCTGGTTAGAGGGCATTTGGCGCGCAGTAGAAAAGGCTGAGCCGGTCTTTTCACCTCCGCGTCCCAGGGCGAACCCGGCGGCTACCACGACCACAGGCCGGTAGTGCTCTGCTGTACAGCAGGGCGCCGAGCCTGCGTGGACCAATGGAAGTCCTGTGGCGCACCCCTTTTGTTGAGGGCGAGCGCTAAAACAGGGTTGGTCCAAGCCAAGGCATCACTTGGATATATCAGTATAGTAACAGGTCCGATAACAGTTCAACAAGCCACAGCAACAGAGCGAGGGACTAGCACCAGGCAAGGACTTGGTGCACAGAGGAGGGCCGGGATACCGCGCCCTCCGCCCATGGGGGAGAACAGAGCTACGAGAGGAGGCAATCAGCACGTAAAGAAGGGAAACAGGCAATAGATTTGTTGGGCACATATGCAGAGAAGAGTGCGCAGATGACGAGAGGGCAGTAGCAGTGAGGCATGCATGCTTGGAAGGCGTGCGACTGATGGGAAGCTCATGGTGCAGAGAGGCCCGCGTGAGAGGAGGGAAGGTGCCATAGCAAAGGGTGCACGCAGTGAGGCAAACACGTGAGAAAGGTGCATGCATACACATGTGGCACGTGAAGGTTAGTTGAGGCAGTGCGTGTGGTGAAGCAAGCAAGCAAGCGCGAGTGTGCGTGTGTGCTGGTGTAAAACCCGTTTGGGGATATAAGAAGAAGAAAAAGAAAAAGGGGGAAGCATTGCCAAGCGCATTGGCCCCCGCCTTTTCTCGCGAAGAGGCAGGAGCCCTCCCGACCATGTCATGCAGGAGTTTAAACAAAAAAAACAAAATCAGGAGACAACTTAGAAACGACGCATAAATAATCCCACGAGTCGTCGAGACGGTCGTGGTTGTGTCGTCCCTTCGCCGCTCTAGCCGGGTGCGCCAACTGTACATCCTGCGGTCCCCTACGACAGGATAGGTTCCCGCGGGGCATAAGCTTTCTTCCCTAAGGGGCTGTCATCACCCTTAGGGTTGTATCCCTACCGAGCTACCGACCCACGTGCAAAAGTTTTTGAATGCAATTGCAGAGGTGGGTCGGCCGAGGGCGTTTGCTCGCTCGTTGTAGTATAGGTACGCGTGGTTAAGACGCCTATTGAACCCGGACGTCATCCGTTCCTTAGGGCGTTGATCTCCTAAGTACGAAGCGGACACCGGTCGACTAGGACGGTCTCAACTAACCGTGAAACTCCCAACTCGATCCTAGTCCCTTTCGACACTAGTCAAAAAGAAGGCTATAACAACCACACATAATTACATCAAAAGGGATCGACCGTAGTCGATAGGAATATATATCCAATCTAAAATGACAATTGAAAGCATTCAAATCATCATATGGTACATCCAACGAACACAAAACCAAAATAAAATCCGACCACCCCGGGTTGGAATTGATGAAACAAAACATCGTACTGAGCTGCAAACTGGAAGTTGGCTTCGACAATAACCTCAATGCAGCCGACAAGATAGTCGTACTGCCGCAGTTTAGACTTGATGAGATGCGCTGCCAAAATTATTCATTCCATCGTACCGCCGACCTAAGATTAGGCATGTTTCCATAAATTCCCAATCTTCTTAGATGACAGGCTGCTTTGCGAATGATTCTTGATCAGGTGCGTTGCTTGAAGTGTTGAGTGGTTTGTGGTACTCCTCGCCCGAGCACAAGACTCGAATCTTATAAGTCGGGCCGTCTCCACCGAATCGACAAAGTACCCCCCCGTAGAAATGGTCCACTTTGGGTCGATAACAGGGCCGACTCCTAAAGCAACGAACCCCTGCCCCAGATGCTTCCTGAAGAAAGAGAATGTGTTCACCACAAGTAGGTTTAAACTGTTCTTGTTTTCTAAACTTAAGATAACTTGGACGAAAAGAGTCGGAGGTTATAGAGAATGAGAATCATTTGGACAGGTACAGGTAGATAAGGTATTTCAGGATAGAAGGGTCAATCCTCGGGAAAAACTAAGTCCATTTGACCTTATCTGCCATATTTCATTCGAATTCATTCTACGGTACGCACAAAATTAACGTTTTTCAAAATAATGAATCATTTTTGGCATGCAGGCACGTGAGAAGTAAAAGGAAAACAATCATTTTCCTTTCTCTTAATTAAGCATTATTAATTTCCTTTGCAAGCATCCTTCTACTTACCTGCACACACAAAAACAACCACAGATCCAGAAAATCCAGCAACCCATACTCCCGTCACATCCCACTTTCCACATGCATGACCACACACGCTTTACTCAACCTTTTCTTCTGAACGTTCAAAACAAACAGGTCCACATGCATGACCACACACGCTTTACTCAACCTTTTCTTCTGAACGTTCAAAACAAACAGGGCCAAGCAAAGTGTGGGTTCACGCAGGTGTGAAAATGAATCTGAGTCAATCAACTGACTGGCCTTGAGTGAAGTGGTGCCGAACACGCCCTGACTCACTCGAGAAAGCCAAGTAGAAATATACTCGTCGCCGAAGAAAATCGCAGTCGTGAGGCAAGTCTCAGACCAATCGTTAGTCCCAATCAGTTCCCAACTCGCAAATCCCACACGAAGTAGCCCCAAGTGTGAAAACGGCGAGCCGCACATGTCCCAAAAAAAAAATGAAGCTCACTGGTCCCACGTCAGTGCCAACTGGTCCCAGGTGGTCCTAGATGGTCCCACATTCTTTCTTCCAGCTTCTGATGATAATGCCCGCCAAAACCACTTCTACCAAGCCTCACAAAAAAAATAAAGCCTGCGAGTGTCGATTTCGCCGGCACCGCCCGTCGTACTCACATGCCTCGACGGTCCCAAAAGATCCCACTAGGCCAATGCCGATGACCTCGCTACCGCTGGCGCGCACATACAACAAAATGATGTGTAGTTCCACCTGGTCCAACTCACAAACTATCGCGGATACCTCTAGTGTCGCCTGCCGTACTACTGGAATAGTCACGCTGCAATTTCCCCCCCCTTTTACTGGTGTTGACGGCGAACCGTTCGACGCACCAAAATATCCAGCACTCTCCCTCCACTTAGTGTTGCTCGGCGAACCCCAATTTCGGCAGCATAACGTTGCAAAATTGGTTGTCGTTGACGCGAGAAATTTTCGGCAGCATTTCCCCTCTAACAGCCTGCCGAGGTCCGCCCGCTGGTACCACCACCAGTGAAGTCCTGATGTCCCGCCGTTGCCGCTGGAAACCACCGTCGAATTAATAAAATTTAGGCCCTGGACAAAATACAGGCCCAAAACTGCCTCCTGTCGTGCCGCAAATCCACGATGTCGTGTCACTAATCCAGCAGCATTTCCACACCAAAGAAAAAAAAAGTGCTGCCATGTGACCAATCCTGCAGCATCTTCCCGCCAAAAAAGCAAGTGCCACCGTGCCGCAAATCCGGCAGCACTTCCCTGCCAAAAGGAAATTCAAGTGCCGCCGTGGAGAGTGACCGCCACCGGTGCCGAAAATGACGTCGCTGTCAACCTCGTAAAAATGGGGTTTTGCTGTCGAATTCAACGGTCGGCACCTCCCTTCCACTCGCCTGGTCGCACCGCTGCCTCCTGCAGTACCGCCGTCGCCCCCCCCCCGCCCCCGCCTCGAGGAGAAGCCTGGCCAGAGGGTGGAGCAGAATGCCCCAGCCTCAGCTATGGCTGCCTTCCTCCTCGTACTACTCCTGCAGACCTCCATTCTCCTCCAGCAGCAGTCCTCCAGCTCCCTCAGCAGCTCCTCAGCACCTCATCTCAGCACTCAAGTGTGTTGTCACACACTGGCGGAGTGAGAGCTTTGTGCAGCAGCTGGGGAACAACTGCCTCTTTTGTAGTGGTTGAGAAGTGCTTGGCTGCCTTAGCAGCCCCAGGGCAAAATTCGTCACTTGCCTGGGGCCTTCGATTCGATCAAGATTAAGGGTCTGAGGCTGTCGCACCTCAGCCACACACTTAGGGAGGCAGTTACCCTCAACTGCCTCCTTCCTTTTTTCCTTTTTTCCCTGTACCCAACACTTTATCAAGTGCAGGTACGTCACAAAAGTGGCTGTACACAGCCACTTTCCCCCTTGTCCATTCAAGTTACAGGCTTGGCCTGAATTGCCACATTCAGGCCAATTTAACCTGTACTTGAAGCACGGTCGCGGCCACGTTCGTGGCTGTGGCTGTTGCTTTCCTCCCCCTTGCATTTCTTCCCCCGCTTTTCTTTTTCTTTTTTTTTTTTTTCACGTGGCAACTCCCTTTTCCCGTTTTCTCCCACTGCCTGCTTTCCAACGGCCACAAAACGGGGAAGGGGAACAAAAAAAAAGAAAGAAGAGAGAAAAAAACTAAATAAAAAAGAAACTAAACTTGCCTTGACAGCAAAACGGCTGCCCATTTTCGACGGGCGCCTGCTGCCCTCCTTGGGGCACTAAGTCCCCCGTTCTTCCTAGTTGCGCCAATTGGAGCACTATTTTAGTTAGATTCTCTTTTTTTTTTTTTTTTTTTTTTGTAAAGTGTCGTTGGCATTCGCCAACGGCCACGTTTGCTCGTGACGCACCTTGCTGGCGCCCCCCCCCTCCTCTTTGCGATGAGCAGACCCAAGTTCGATCCCAACGGGGGATTGAAAAATATGGGCCATTTCTCGATTTATGAGTGTCATCCTTTGCGCAGTGGCCATGGTGTATCCGCGGGGCCGTTTTTGGCCGTGAGATTTGAAGATCTCGAGGCCAAAAATAGCTGCACCTAGCTGGTGAGCAGCTCCAAAAAGGAACTAGCCCATGCAGCGTATTGCCAGGCTTGATCCCAGCATCTGCGCGGTGAAAGTTGAATGTGGTACCTACTGGGCTAGCTCCTATCACGAGAGCTGTATTTGCGACCCTTCTATTTGAAGGGTTGCGGCCCAGTAGGCTGTCTACTCCCTGGTCTAGGCAGGTGCAGTCCGCCTACTCCTTGGCCTAGGCAGGTGTGTAGTTCGCCTATCCCTTCCAAAGGCAGTTGCCCCGCCATCCACCCGGTCGGGCTTGGTCTAGTAGGCCCAGCAATCCATTCTTTTTGGTCGTAGATTTGCCTTGGGACCCCTGACCGTCCGTCCTTTTAGAATGACACGGCACTTCGGCCGCGTTAGCCCTTCTATCCGTCGCCCTGGTGCGGCTAATTTTCCGGCCTTTCTAGCCGTGAATCGCGCGGCTGCTAAGCCACGCGTCATTATTTTAGGTAGGATGGGTCTTAGCTCAAGCGTTCCCACGACCGTGCGGTTCAGCGGCCCTGTCAGGAGCCGCTTCTGACCAGTCACACTGCCGATTATTGCCATTATGTCCGGATAAAGGTTTTAGTTTTCTCGGTCATAGTCTAGTCTGAATAAACTTTTAGCAGACGTCAATCTCATCAAGTCCTTCGATTCAACGAAAAAGTCGGTCAACGTCCGACATTGAAAAACCTGAGCAGATACCCTTATAAGGGTGTCTGCTCCGACAGCGCGATCTCAAAAACAAAAAAAGGCGCAGTGTGTTGTAGTGTGAGGACACACTCACACGAGGACTTCTTCAACAGAGCTTTGGGCGTCATTGCAGTCAGATGCAACAGAGCTGTACTTGTGGGCAGATGCATTCAGGCAAGCGCTAGTGTGAGCGCGCAGTGAGGCACATGCGTGTGAAAGGTGCATGCATGCACAGGTGGCAAGTGCAGGTGAGTGCAACATATAGTAAGAGACTTTAGCATCCGCTCGCACTGCCCCAGCCTCTCGACACTCTACGATACTTGAAGACTTGGACTGCAGACACACTAAGCTACTCAAGACATTGTCGACTGGACTCTTCGCTACTCTACGTGTTCTACACAGACACACACACACTCATATACACGCACACACACACTCTTTCTCTGTGGATGGATTTGATTTGTTAGCTTGTTTTTTTTTTTATACATGGCCTAATTCTTTGCCCTGCTTGTATTAGCATGGGCTGTCTTGTCGATGACGTAATGTCTTTTTTTTTTTTTTTTTTTTTTTTTTTTTAAGCTACTTAGAAAATGACTACGACAAACTTCAGAATATGGACAGAATTCAGTAATGTCTGTGGGTGGCCATGAGTTTTTTCTGGGGTGGGAGTTTGGGGTTTTCGCCAAAATATCTCTGCGAGGAGGCTCAGGGAGTGTTTGCTGTGGGTGTCATTCCCACGGGCTGATCTTTCAAAGCACATGGATCGGTTAACATGGTTGGACTGCGCTCGCCGAGATCTCCCCGAATCCGGTTAGAAACCTTTGAACAGAGAAGTTTTTTTTTTTTTTTGGTTTTTTTTTTTTGGGGGGGGGTGTTTCAGGGGTTGGGGATCGGGGGTTAGGGGGGTTGTGGTGGTGTGGTTTCAGCAAGAATGGGCTTCGGCAACAACGTATCTGGCTTTCTGCAAACGTTGACAGACGCGTACCTGCAGAAGAAGAAGAAGAAGAAAATATTGAAAGAAAAAGTAGAAGGTGACAAACTCTGAAGTTCTGAACTTGTTTCCAGATCATTTTGTGTCACAAAATCTCTCTCTCTCTCTCTCTCTCTCTCTCTCTCTCTCTCTCTCTCTCTCTCTCTCTCTCTCTCTCTGTGCCACGCACCTACTCGCCCGCCTACACTTCCATAGAACGTAAGAAGAAGAAGGAGAAGAAGAAAAGTGGTGTGGTTTCAGCAAGCATGGGCCTCGGCAACAATGTATCTGGCTTTCTGCAAACGTTGACAGATGCGTACCTGCAGAAGAAGAAGAAGAAGAAGAAAATATTGAAAGAATAATTAGACGGTGACAAACTCTGAAGTTCTGAACTTGTTTCCAGATCGTTTGTGTCACAAATCTAGAACCTCTCTCTCTCTCTCTCTCTCTCTCTCTCTCTCTCTCTCTCTCTCTCTCTCTCTCTCTCTCTCTCTCTGTGTGTGTGTGTGTGTGTGTGTGTGTGTGTGTGTGCCGTGCCCACGAACTACCGTGTGCGTACTCTCTCTCTCTCTCTATATATATATATATATGTGTGTGTGTGTGTGTGTGTGTGTGTGTGTGTGCCACGCACCTACTCGCCCGCCTACACTTCCAAGTCTTGAAAAGGGAGGCCTCATCTGAACCGCTGATCTTTCGAGATCAGCGGCCCAGAGAGGCAACCCTTTTTGAAATGTGGAGGCTGCCGTACCGGACCCGTTTCAATTTTGTTTAGGGCCAGGAGGCTCCCACAACTCGTGTGGGGGCCTCCTGGCCCCAAAAAAAATTGAATCGGCCAGGTTTCGGCTATGCGCTATAGCCGACCGGGGGGCAACCGTCACGGTTCCCGTTGGGGGTGGATCCCCCGGTGGGACCGGGTTTACAGCCCTGCTCTATATGTATATGTGCAAGTGTGCTGCTTTGGCGGCAGACAGGTGTGTGGGCAGTTGGCGCTGAACAACGCAAACGTGACCAAGCTTTTTATTTTTTTTATTATTTTTATTTTTTTTGAATTACGCTTATATATTATCAATTGCAAAAGGAGGTCGGGAATCCCTCCACATCTCAACCCGGTGTACTGAGGCCATTACCCAGCTTTGCCTTGGCTGTAAACCGGGTCCAGCGTCCCCGGAGCATGATTCTTAAAAAGGAAAACTGGACTAAGAAAGCATCAATTTCTACCTAGAAAAGAAGGGAAGGCCTAAGCGGGTTGAAAAAACGAGCAGTCCTCAGGAGTGTAATGCTGGTTAATAAGCTATCCCTTACTTCCGCAGTACCCCCCTTCAACCCTAAACCCTGCCCACCCTTGTGTCATAGACACCGAGGTTCTGGACACCGGAGGTCACAAACTTCTATTGGAGCAAGATGTAACAGCCCACAATACCGGACAAATACAGGCACTCCCCAGGGGTAGAACGATCAGGCCAGGAGGTAACTACTTGTGAAATGATTCCCTCTCTTCTTAAACGCTAGCCCTTCTGTGACTTCCATGCTGAGTTCATATCCGCCACACTGTTCTGTGAATGCGCCGTTTCTAACGAGGCGGGGTCCGTTATACAGTCTCACCCTCGTTGTTCTTGTTGCAGCTGGCATACAAGTGGCAGAGGAGAGCCTTCTATGGTGCCGGGTTTACCAGTTTCGAGCCGGTCTATGATGAATTTGTCTATGATTATTTGCTTTTTTTTTGGGTCTTCTTTAATGTTCTTGGTTGCTTGGTGCCTGTCTGCCTGGTACTCCGTCCGTAAGAGTTGTAGTAAGTGCTCCCAGGCCTCCGGGTGGGTGTGTTTTGGCTGGTTATCGTTTGTTTGCATCGTGTTCTCCTTACGATCCACAACGTAAAGGGGCGAAGTCTTTGGAAGAGAGTTAAATGCCAAGCTTCTCGAAAACGTGGCTGTGCCAGGCCCGTTAGACGTGTCAGCAGGTTGTCTAGCAGTGGTGTGACGACAATTGCAGACCAGAGCGCCCGCGTTCTGTTCCAAAGCCTTTGGGCAGTGTATCAGACAGTGCGGCAGTTCCCGAGGCCCTGCTAATCATGAGCGACGGATGCGAACCTTCTTCTAAGCCACGGGGAGATGCACTCACGTTGCTACCTCCCCCGACTAGGTACGTGCGCCCGCTCTTTCCCGTCCTTCGTTCCTTCCGTACATGGACACTCTCCACGTCCACATTCGCTCGGCCTTTTCCCCTCTCATCCTCTATCCTCCCGCTACTATCTTCCCTCTGCTCATCGACGACTCCACACACTACCCTTCTTTACTAACACTAATTCTAGTCAACTAATCTCAAAACTAGCTACACTATTGAAATCGCCTTGCCCAAGAACCTCGGAATTGAGCCCTCCCTCGTCTAAATCCGATCAGAAACGAGGGAGATAAGTGTTTTCCTGTTCTCCCTCATCTTCACTCTCTCCCGTGCACACTTTTCCCTATTAACTTCTAGCCTACCAACCTATTGCAAATTCTTACTCCGCCATCATCTTCGCCCAACCCCAAAACCCCAGAATCGACCTTTCCCTCGCCCGATTCCATGAAGGAACGGGCGAGCTATGCACTTTCGGCCCGATTCCATGAAGGAACGGGTGAGCTATGCACTTTCGGCTTCCCTCGCCCTGTTTTCCACCATCTTCGATCTTCGKATGTATTTGGCGCGAATCCGCGCCGGGTTCAGTTCATTGTTTCATCCCTCACACCCGTCGCACTTTCGGCCCGATTCCATGAAGGAACGGGCGAGCTATGCACTTTCGGCTTCCCTCGCCCCGTTTTCCACCATCTTCGATCTTCAGATGTATTTGGCGCGAATCCGCGGCGGGTTCAGTTCATTGTTTTCATCCCTCACACCCGTCGCTCTCTCTGCCTGTCTACCCAACTTCACCCGCTGCTGCTATCGCAGCGCTCGGTAATCGCAGCCACCCGGCCCTTTTTGCCCGACGGTCCCCGCCGCTGCGCTCTACTGTGCGCTCCCTCAGATCTCGAGGGCGTTGTCTTCTGCTGACGGCCTTCTTCCCTTTCCACCCGGTCCTGATAGGCGTTTACGCAGAGGGCGAGCCCGGACGCTGGTAAGGTCGTTTGCCGGTAAAAACAGCAGTTCGATAGTCCCGAAAGTCGGAATTTTGCTAAGGAGTGTGTGGCCATCCTCCTACCAGACCCACCAGACCCGACACTGGCCAGTTACTAGAGCGTGCGGCCCATACTCAGCCTCCTTCCGCCCCGCTTTCTCCAAGCAGGGCCTGCTACTCCGTTCGTCCCTGCAGCGGGTATGTTCCACCCAAGATTCTCTCGGTAACCGGCAAAGTCGCAGGCGCGGGCCCGCTGCGAGCCTAAACATGGCCTGGTTGGAAACAGGTCTGATGCAGACTTTAGTAGTAGTAGCGAGTACTTAAACGAGAACCTTGAAGATCGAAGTGTAGAAAGGGTTCTGCAAGTGGGCAACCGTTGCGGCGGCCTTCTGATAGTGCCTCGAGCCGCCTCTCCCTTCCGCGCCCAGGCGTGGTTCGTCACCTTTCATGCTTCAACATGCATGCTCACTCTCAAACCACCTCTCCGCAGACTGTCGTCGACGGACAGCGCGCCCGCAGCAACCCTCGCCTCCCTCAGTTGCAGTCCCACGGCCCGCTCAGAATGTTCCTTATTGGGCTATCGACGCTCTCCAAGTGGGAAACGAGGGAAGCCACGACCATGGTCCTCACAATTCTTACTCATGTTGACTTCTTCGGTCCGTGTTTCAGTGCCGGTAAGATAGAAGAATTTCATTGGCATCCGACACTAGCCTTGGAACCAAATCACCGAGCCAAAATGATAAAAGTAAAGTAGGAATAATAATAATAATAATAACAAATACTCAGTACGCGAGGGGTACAAACACGCCCACAAACCACAGGCCTCCACTTCCGTAATCCAAACTCAGTGGACAAGAGATTCACCGTTACAACACGGGGAACTAAATCACATTCCCTGGACCACATACACTCATATAATGCCAACTTCACACAGGGCGCTGCAGTGGCAGATTTTACATCGCTGCCTACCGACACCGGACTGACTAACCTCACGCACTAACTTAGAACAAATAGGAGTTTTATCTCCAATATGTTCCCGTTGTGGAGACGGTGCGCAGCGCAGACGAGCTGACTTGGAACATTGCCTGCTGGCGTGCCCCATGGCAATGGAGGTCTGGCAATGGTGGGATGCCATGTGGCAAGAGCTCACAAACGCACCCTTTCAATGGAATGTTGCCCTTATCCTGCTGGGGGAAAAAAGAAGCTCTCCTTCCTCCTGGACACCCTTCCAACGAAACTCTTTCGAGCACATGAGACTGGCCATTCTCATGGTCATCTGGAGGATGAGGTGCTCAGCAGAACGCCAAGAAGAGGCCTTTGGTTTTCACCAAGCCAAAGCAGAGCTGCTAGAGGTGATAAGGGCAAATCTGCTGAAAGCCAGCAAAGACTTAAATCAAAAACTGAGTGCAGCCCCCGACCAAGACAGCAAGGAAAAGCTGACTGCGGCCTTCACAGAAAA
>BFEA01000410.1:1116278-1143778 GCA_003427395.1 Chara braunii | reverse complement strand
GAGTGCGCCAGCCATACCTCCTGCGAGCCCCTATGACAGGATAGGGCCTACGCGAGGCACGACTTACCTCCACCTTACGGGAGTTGTTACCTCCCTTCGGTGGGCGTATCCCCGCCGAGCTACCAGCCCACAGTATGAAAGCTAACCAGTTGCAATCGCAGAGGTGGACCAGCCGAGGGCGTTTCTTGTTCGTTGTAGCATAGGGGGTACGCGCGGTAATACGCCTCTATCGGACCCGCACGCGAACCGACGCCTTGGGGGGGCTGAAGTCCCAAGCGCGACCCGTCGTCGGTCGACTAGGACGTATCCCACTCGCCAAATAAACAACACACACACACACACTATGTGAAACAATATAGAACAATCGACGCGACAACACTCCTAGTCCCTTCAGTGTCTATCCCATAACTTTTCGCCGCGGAAGATCGAGTAAGCGGCACGCGCGAGGTTAGTATAAAAATCACGCGGTCGTTGACCCCCATCATATCGACTGTCAATGCAAATGTACGCAAGCGGTCGCAAGCATGGAATATTATGTAGCACCCATAATCATGGGGTCCTGGATAATAATCGAGGGTCACCTTCGACACTCAAGTGTCGGCTGACACGCGCCTCGAGGGGGTAACCTCTCGGCACTAGACAACCGCCATGTGCGGTTGAAGACCACACACCCTCTTCTGCACCCTGTGCAGAGTGGGTGGTACACAGGTCCATACCTGTGGTGGCAGTCGTTTCTTACTGCCCTCGACATGAGCCCCACTCCAGGCCTAGACAGAAGTCAAGGGGTTTGACTTTCACGGCTGCCACAGACTACAATCGTCCAACTATAAAATCCAAAAAAAGCAAAAAAATAGGCCGAAGGTCCCTCTACCGCAAAAAAATTCATAACCTCGGGTACCTTTTTCGGTTGGTACCAGCAACCTATAATAATCCCAAACATTCGCGCATACGTGCGAGTCCATTAATCCCATAACCTTTAGACACTAGGACGGTGAAACGTCGCGAGCAGGGGTTTGACATAAAGTCGCGCGGCCTCAAGCCAGTCCCATACCAACCGACGATGCTAGTCATACGCGAAAATTGTGGCTTCGAACTCGCGATATTGAATGGATGAAGGAATATATCGTGAGGGGTTACCCATCACGATATTGAACGGCTGAAGGACATGCTATGCAGCCCTGGCGACATTTCTGCCCTCAGGGTTGGGTGTCTCGACTGGCAGCGCAAATAGGCTCTGCGTGAGGGGAGGTCCCTTCCCTCCAGAGTCTAGGGCTTGGGATGTCCTGGACAAGGACCTTGAATCCCGGCCCAGGACCAACGTCCGACGAAGAAACCCCCAAGAAGCAACAAGTAAAAAGGAAGAATCTTCCTTATGTCTCTCAGCCTTAGCCTTTGATTAAGCTTTTAGTACGGGGCCCCTTAGGCCACGCGAACATCCATCATAGGAACACCCATGTGTACATATATAAGGGAGATAAGTATGCGACGATCACTTCTCACAACCACAGTGGGGCCCCTCATAACCATACGTATATCTGCGATCGCAAGCAGTCGAATCCAAAACGTGAGCCACAGAGCACACCTGCAATCACATCAAAGAGCCAGACAAGAGTCCACGCACTACACGGAGTCAACCCCAACCAACCTCTATACTCATACCCCTCGCCTTAGCCATGCAAGCCCCAACCTCCTGTCCAACCAACCATAATCAAATACTCAGTACCCTTGTTAAATGGCCATTCAATAGAAGTGGGGGTGAAACCTTAATGAAACAACAAAATCACCAGGGCTGAAGCCTTTTAGGTTGAGTACGGAGGGTGAGTTGGAATTGAGTCGTAGACCGACGAATCGGCAACCGACCTGTTATCAGTGATAACAGAAGACGATCCTCGTAGGATTGAGCTGAATCTAGTCCAAATCCTAAATCAACCGATCAAGAGGACAGTAACACATGAGAGGTCAATCCCCAAGCTAAATCTATAAGTCCGTGGAGGATAATCACGATCTCACTTCAAAATCTACCTGACTGACTAGGCTTAAATCTACCCTTAAGCAGCGCCCAAAGCAAAGGTAGACCTTGGCAGAGTCTCCCCTATACAAGGTGGATCGCCAGAATCGCCACCTGTCAAAATATAACCTAGCTCCTTTAAACTAAGGAAATTTTGGCAGCGCTTCCCGTAGGAAAAGTGCCTTTCCAGAATTTATATCAGCCCGAATATGAAGACAGACATAGTCTTTGACTTTCCAAAGTCCCATTTTGTCTCACTCCCTGAATTAGTTTAATTTGGGCAGCACTCCCTTTAGAACAGGAGACTTTCCAGATTTTTACTAAGCCATATATGAACTTTAGACAGTTGAACTTTTGAAAAGTCAAAGATTGACTAACTCCTTGGACTTGTAGAAATTTTGGCAGCGCTTCCCGTAGAGAAAGTAGCTTACCAAAATTTATACAAAGCCAAATATAGCAAATTGATCTAAGTAAAAAAAAACTTAGCTCAGAAAATGCAGGAATTGAAACTAGCTCCTATGGCTCTAGCACGTGGCGAGCAACTAAAGCAACTACCTATCAAACTGAAACTCAGACTAAGTAGTAGCCGCACTTAGTCACATGCAGGCCAAACCACAAAGGTAAGTACTCTCGCCATCCCAAGGTCAATTTAGCAGAGAATAGTTCATGTCTTCTCTGTAATTTACCCATTTGTACCCAACTTACATAAGGCGTAAAGTCAGGCCATTTAATCTTATGGAACATACCTGACTCAGCCATTGAGTATACAGGAACAGGTTCCACAACTACTTCTCTCTTCCTTTGGGCATATGACTAAGCCATTCATCTTAGAAACAATGCTTAGTCGCCCTGAACTGTTTAATACCCAAGTTATATATACCTCTCTGAACTTAGTGTTCAAAAGCTGAGCGTAGGACTGCGTCATTCATCTTAGAAACAAAGCTCAGCCTGCCTAAAGTTACCTTCAGTTATATTCTTAATTATACTCTCTTCAAATTTATGATAAGCTATAGTCAGACCACCCAATCTTATGGGACCCTGTCTGACCAGCCTGTTCTTAAGTAGAATAATAATAAGATATAGCCAAATAATAACCTTTTGGGTTCCAGCATGTGCGAGGCATTGGGCCAGACCATCCAATCTTATGGAACATGTTTAGTCCTTCGCGAGGTTCATTTTTTCTCTAATCCATCCGTGTGCGGTATGAGTCCAAAGCCATCCAATCTTTTGGAACATGGTTCATCCTCAGCGGAAATTACTCCCTCCGAATAAAACAAACAAAAGAGTTGAGCCATTCATCGTAGAAACAAAGCTCAACCCCTTTTTCTCAGCACCAAAAAAAGCAGAGTTCTTTGCGTTAGACCCAGAGACTGTTCAGAAACCACCCAGAAATAAACAGCGACCAGACCATCCAATCTTATGGAACAATGTTTGGTCCTCAAGTTTACACAATCAAAACCCCACAAAATAAACAACCAGGCCATTCATCTTAGAAACAAAGCCTGGCGAAACTAAATAAACACAACGGCCAAGCCATTCATCTTAGAAACAAAGCTTGGCCTTTTCAGAAAACAAAATAAACACAGCAGTCAGACCGTCCAAACTTATGGAACCATGCCTGACTGTATAAGACCCTTCCAATCTCAAGCAAAACCGCCTTCCTCCCAACCTTCCCCTTGATGCAATCCCTTGTGACAATCTGCTTTCAGGCAGACAAGAAACTGGAACTGCCATTATACATACATTCCTTTACTTACTCTGACTTGTGTCCTAACAGTCAAACTAAAGTCAAAGTAGGGGGCATACAGTATACTCAGTCAATCATAACAAGAAGTACAAATAGGGGTTATAACTGGGTTTAGAAGGGAAAGCAATGGTTACCTTTCAATTCCTTGCCTCCAGAACTCCTCCTGAGTTCCGGCAGAGCTCCCACAATCGGTGGGATGACTCCCCACAGAGTCTTGTTGCGGTCCTGCGGGTTGCAATCCCGCCTGTCGCCTTCCCCTCAGAACCGGATCAGACTTAAGAGTAAGAGGGGCAAATAGAGATGGGTTTGAGACTCTTAAATCCAAGAGAGGTGCACTCAGACTCGTGGGAGAGGGCCTTCAAATCTTGACGCGCCCAAGGGCCCCGCAATGATGGCCAGGATGCAGCAACAACTTGATCAGGCAGAAGTCAAACTGCCAACTGTTTGACCCTCTGACGCCCCTCCGACTCGTGGCAGTATTTCCTCTTGCAGCCCGATCACTCTCCCTACAGCACACCTTTTATTCCCTTCAGTCCAACTGCAGTCACCCGACGCCGAACAGCCGTACGCAAGGCAGCGCAGTAGCCCGTGGTAGTCTCAGCAACCGCTGCTGTGGTACTGCAGTCGAGGCAAACTGTGGGGCCCACAACAAAAGGGCAGTACAGGAGGCTGCCACTTCGCAGCTTGCTCCCCTCTCCTCTATGGTCAATGTGACTTGGTTGGCCACACTGCAAGCGGGGTAGGCAACGATTGCTTGGCCGAACAGCTCCTACCAAGCCTTAACAGACCGCCATCTCGCTGCCTGGCCCGCACTCCAGCTGCCCCAGTCCAACGATTCAACTGGAACATGCTCAACGGACACGCAAGCTTCAACACCGTAACCCACTCCCTTGTCGCCCTTTCGCTCAACAGCGAACAGTGTGCTGGCCAGCGGGGAGGTAGGCAGCTCCAATCTCTGCTACTTCAGTTGGTAGGATAGGTGGCCTCACCGGCTCAGCAGGTAAGTCCCCTTTCACGCCCTCCGCTGTGTATAATGGACGAACAGTCTTCAGTTCCTTCACCAGCGAGCAAACAGGCAGCGTTCAGACTAGCGGGTGAGTTGAATCTGTATTTGTTGGAGGAACCGCCTTGCCCCGGCAGCATGGAGCAGGATGAACCTGCCGCTGGGACAAGAGCTAGATTCCTTCGAAGATTGGCTCAGGTGGTACAGGTGAGCTCTCCTTCTTAGACCGGTGGGCCGGGCAGCACACCGTGCTCAGGTAAGTCTTCGACTTCCGTTGTTCTCTTCCCTCTTCAAATGTACGTGACCCAAAATAAACGAGAACCCTCCTTCATTAAGCAAAAATCGAAATGAATCTTTCGCAAAAATGCGGAAGTATTCACTGTTATTTACGGAGCCGTTCTCCTCTTCCTACGTGCAGCCTGTGACACTAATATGGTTGAACTTACTGATTATGTTCTAAATTTAACCCTTCCCTCTAACTCGTAGCTATCATAAACCCCGGCTTACCACTCAGGCTCACTCGATTTCGTCAACAAACGGGTGAGCTAAACAAGGTCTTGTCCCGCCATAGCCTGTTGGCTCGACATCTTTGCGCAGGCCTTTTCCTTTGTACCTGTTGATCCGCTTCTTTATCCGCAAAACTATCATCACCACTCGTCTCGCAGCACTCAAAAACCCCAATCTACAATTTTATTTCGCCCAATTTCATAAAGAATTGGGTGAAAACTCTACTTCTTATTCCTGCTATACCGTTCTACTTTACAACCTCTCCCTTCCCGTCATCCTTCCGCGCAGCCAGGTTTCTTTCTAACTCTCTCCCCACTGATCTATCATTCAAACTAACGACTAGCCCAACTTCGCCACCCTCAGAAACCTCAACTTCAATTTCTACTCCGCCCGATTCCGTTAGGGAACGGGCGGACTACCCCCTTTTCACTCCCACCATCTCCTTCTCCCGCCATGACCGCGCACCTCCTTTTATCCAGCCTCTCTCCTAAGTCATTCCCCCGCTATTCCGACCTCGCCATCACAGTCGCCTCGTCCAAAAACCCTCATCTTCACTCTTTCCCCTCTCGTTCTCGTCAAAGAACAAGCGGGGTGTTCATCCTTCGCTCCGCCACCACTTCACTCGCTTCGCATGCACCCGGTGTGAAGCCCATCCAGGTTCAGCCGTTCCCCTTCCCTTTTTTTTCTTTGCCTGCGCTCTCCTTGGCACCCAGGGCGCAACTCGTCGGTCCGGTCCAACCTCCTTCCTCCTCTGGGTCCGCTGCCTCTGCTCGTCGCCTTCGTCCAGGCTAGCACAACGCCAACCTCTCCACTGCGCTCCCCTTTTCTCAACGCAGTCTGATAATCCGCGGCCCTTCATGTTAGCGCACCCCACTGGCCAACGCAGTCCGACTACAACAGTCCGGCTGTCTCTGAGGGAAACCTCGGAGGGAACTAGTTACTGCACGGTTCGATCAATCCGTCGCCCGTAGGAGTTCGTCCGACGAGCCATCCGCACACCGGTGTGGCTGCGACCCCCACCATGGCGCCTCCTTGGTGCCAATTGCACGCCGACCGAGGCCCCACAAATTGATATGGACTGCAGGGCGGAGGCCGGGAAAGTCAGAAACCTGCTAGGAGTGTATAACAACTGACCCGCCCAGTTGCAAGTCCAGCCCTGGTGCGCTACCCCTCTGCGCCCAGGGACGGCCCACCATCCCCGATGTCCCAAGAGCCTTGCTCCCACCCAAGCCTCTCACAGCAGATCGCGTTTGGCGGGCGGTAAGACCTCAACACACCCCTGCCGCTCAGGCCTCTTCCGCCTCATGGGCTGGTTCCGCGCCGGCTCATATGCGCATCGGGCTCCTCGGCCCGACTTTTCACGGTGGGCAGGGTAAAGACGCTTCGTCACCACCTCAAATACGCGGAGGCCCAGCCGGCCCCCCCGCCAAAAGATGCGCACGCTCAAGGTTCTTTGCTGCAGCGGCGGCCACCCGTGGCCAGTGTCGCGCCCGACTTTCAAAAAAGTCAAAACATAAAATTTGAAATGATACGGCAACAACATGATAATAAAATACCTAAAAACAATTCAATTATCAGAAGGCAACTGGTGAGAGAGGGACAATCGCTGGCCCCACCCCGACGCCGCCGACGGCAAAACCAAGGGGGATAGCCCTGCCAGACCCTCAACCCCTTGGTCCCTTCGCTCTGCTCTGGTATTCCCACACTGTCGCCGCTCAATCTCGATCCCTAAGTCTCCCTGATGAAAGTCTGATACCGTAACCAATAGCGCTAGGGCCAAGTCTGGGTTTAGCTCTGACGGACGTCTAAATAAACGGGCACAATGCAATGCGCCGACCTACCGAAACGTTTTCAGAAGTCACATTGTTGTCGATGCCGCCCTCCGCCCGTACGCATAGGTCATAGGCAGACAACAATCAGCGAGACATAATCTTTTTAATCCCTGTTTAATCAGAAAGACATTCCGGCCGGCGATCACGCTGACTCTTCAGTCATCAACAATTAAGAAGATCACGCGCGCCTCAAAAATCTGCGTGCCCACACACTCCCTATTCTAGTCAACCATCCAGTCAACGTAACTCACAAACGCAGCCGCTCCTAGCGCTGTATACTTAAACTTTAAACCAAACTTCCTTTCTGTCGCTTGCAAAAACCAGGGCGGATACCCTTGTAAGGGTATTCGCGCCGACACCGCCCCCCAAAACGGCGATGACGATGACGATCAAGTGTAGTATTTGTTCCGATCAGTTTGATATCTGACCCGTGGAAAATCGAGAGATTTATTAACAAAAAAAAATAAATGAAAAAACAGCGTGGAGCAGAGCACACGCGCGTGCGCGCGCGCAAGAGAGAGAGAGAGAGAGACCCCAAACTAACTACCCCGCTCATCCCCCACGACTTCTATGCTCCTGCCGCCCTCTTCCCCCGCTTCTTCACTCTCCCCGCTCCTCCGCCACACCTCCACAGCTTGGGGAAAAAAGGATGTGCCTCCCCTCCGGTCTTTCTATATGTGCCTGGCGCCAAGCTTGCCCAGGAAGGTACATGAGGCCAACGGGGATTGAACCCAAGACCTCATGAATGCCACTTGCGTGCCATACTGTTGCAGAACCTCCCCAACTAGCAGGAGGCGCTGCACACACATCGCCATAGCTGTTAGGGCACAACCCCCCACGGGACCATGAGTCTAAAAGCACCCCCGACCACCACCCCAACCCCCCCCAACCCAGCACCCCGACTCATTTCTCCCATTTCCCCCTCAATCCCTTGCGAGCGAAGCCGCAACAGGTACCCTTGTTAACATAATAACCATTAATAAGGATATTCTTTCTAGTTACAAAGATTCCCCAAGTACCATTGAAAATGTTAAATATTTCACTAAATCCATAATCCAATATTTGTACTTATCCCCAATATTCTCGATAGCTTTTGTCAGCGAAGTTTGCTTCGTGGGCATTGCTCAATTCTTGTCCAAAGAGAGGTACCAATTCGCTAGTTTCTCCAAAGTAGTCCCTTGTTGAAATATGAAAGGCATTCCATGATGCAGACCCCAAATTCGAATTTGAGGGTCAATGTCTCAAGCCAAGGGAGGCCAAGCTGGCCAGATCATAAAGGTCACAGTCGGGTATCTTAGGAGTCAAGTCGAAGAGGCACCCGGTAAACTGTCATATTCCAAAACCAAACGTTGCATTTTGTAAGCAAAAGTCACGTCTCATATTGAAAAGTCATGACCACAGGCAAAGGGCACTTCTCCAGGCAAAAGTCGTGTCCTAGAGGCAAGAGTCACGTTCCACAGATGAAAAGTCGTGACTCACAGACTCGAGCAGCAGCACACCAATGAAAATTCGGGAAAAGTACCAGGCCTTACATGTTGAAGCAAGCGCCGTGGGCATGTGGTACCGGGTCCAAGTCAAGCCAAAGGAAGCAGAGCCTGGGACGAGTTGAGGCTCCATCCAAGTCAATGTCAGGACTGGTCGGCGACATTTCAGAGAGATTGTTCATTCGTGAGAAGTGTGGAAGTGCTGCTGAAGCACTTGTGCACTATCTACGAGTAGCATGCGTGCAAGAACCCTGCTGGGCAGCGGTGCACTAAGAGGGAAGGCGGCCATAGCCGCATAAATTAGTAGTAGGGATAGAGCTTGGTAGCAGCGGATGTATTCAGAGTCCAGATTCTCAAGGAGAGAGAGAGAGAGAGAGAGAGAGAGAGAGACAGAAGACAGAGAAATAAAGAGAGTGAGCCGGGGAGAGAAGAGAGTCACCTACCTTAGATGAGGGTGCTGGTATTGGGTTGTTGAATTCTGCGCTATTGAGGGCTTGGTGATTGGATCTCCGAAACTGTTTAATGTGATAATTTGTTGGAATTTCTAAGCTATGCATATCTGGACTTTCGTGTGATCTCTCAAGGTGTGTGTGTGTGTGCTCAAGGCGCCGAGCAGTGCGGCTCAATGCAATTGGTATCGGAGCTGGTAACTCGCTGCATCTGCTGGTGATGAAAGCTGGCATGATTAAGGCTGGCGAGTGGAAGTTGGGAGTTTGACATAGGGGGTCTGTAGGCCAAATAATAAGGGGCCAATATTGGGGGATGGTGGTTATGTACCTGCATGCGTGGAGTGTCGTAGGGCTTCATCGAAGGAAGGTTCACAAGTGACTCGGGAAGCGCTCTAGGTCAGACTCCAATCTAGATCAGGTAGTTTAAGTGTTGAGGGTGAGGTCTACATGGTGAGGAGGTGGAGGCTACATACCTATGCCTTTACAAACCATGGATGACTACTCAGTGTTCGCTATGTTGACCCTGGCCGTGCTATGGGGTCCACTCCTCCGTTTCTTGTTTCCTCTAGGATTCCACAGGACATGATGCATGAGTGTAACCATGAGATCTGGTGGGACAACGCAGCCATATACAACAGATCAGCAGGAAAAAATTTATCGGGAGATGGTTGAGAAGAAGAAAGGGGAGGAGGAAAAAAATAGAAAAGTTAGAAGAATTTGGAGGAGGAGAAAAAGAAAATGGAGAAAGGAGCTAGAAGTTGAAGAAGAATTGGGATCCCAATACAGGTACGTAACCACTAAGATCCTGAACAATTTCGCTTCCCGAGCCCTACGTAACCACTCAGAAGAACACGGACTGACCCCCACTCAGATCGTGAACAATTTCGCTAGAGCGCTTCCCGAGCCCCTTGAGAACTAGTTTTACCCCCGTACTAAAGAGGAGGGGATAACTTACGAAAAGTTTAGTCAGATCGCTGTAGACCATGCCGACTTTTTGCAAGAGGCAAACTATTGCCACTACTGGAAGGATCTGCAAGTCGGTAAGAGGTGGAAGAGTAGGACCATATCCGACAGTATAGAGGGGAAGGATAATTTGTTGGTCACCTTTAAGGAAGGAGGTGTAGAATCGTTACCACACAACCAAATAGATTATGGTCTAGAAGAAGAGAACAACAACCAAGTAACCCGAGGAGAGGACTATGCGGGCAATTGCAGCCCGTGGGGGAGGGCGACAAGGTAGAGGCCAAGGTAGAGGAGGCCGAGGCCGAGGACGAGGTTGAGGACGAGGATCCGCTATCCAGAGGGGTGGTGGGGAAGGTAGCTACTACGTGGGAGGTACGGGTTATGGTCCCTTGCAGGGTGGTAGAGGGTTCACAAGGGGTAGAGGTAGAGGTAGGACTTGGCGACTGTACCTAGCACCCGAGAATATATGAAGGCAAACCTCGGGTGGAGATGGGAATAGACGAAACGGTATGGGTGACCGTCGCCAGGCTAGGCAATGTTTCAAGTGTGGTGACCCCGACCACATTGTTCCTTTTTGTCTCGAATATCGGTACCCAAAAGGGAACAGCCAGTAGAGGTTGTAGTCGTCTCTACGGGGACTTCAAACTTGATAGGAAAACAGCAGTGCGCGCTGAATAGACACTCCTGTCCGATGATCCCATTGGTAGAGACTGTAGTAGGCCTCCACCTATCTTGTTGTCCAGAGGTCGCTTGTGCTAGGACCTTTCTAGGTGGTTCCCTCGCAAGCATCGGTGATGAACTGATCACTTGTCCCCATGCTTGGGCCGAAATGAAGAAGAAGTTGAAGGGGCAGCTAATAATAGCAGATGTAGAAGTGTGTAGAGAAAGGATAGGCGCTCTAGTCGACAGTGGATCGACGCGCAGTTATATTAGTAGAAGAGCGTTGCAGAAGATGCACCTAGGAATGAAGGTGAAAAAGCTCGATGAGCCAGTCATTAGTAAATTGGTCGATAATAGAGAGATGATAGTATGCAAGTATGGTGAAGGGGTCAAGGCAAACTTTTAGTTGGCGGCAGGGGGCAAAGTAGAAGAGATCTGGAGGCCCTAACACTCTTAGTTGAGGATAGCCTTCCTTTTGACATGATATTAGGGACAGACTGGGGCAACGCCACGTATGTTGACGTTAAGATGGGAGAGCACGAGTGTTGGCTGCCCAGTCCCACAGGTGGGAAAAATAAGCTGCGTTTGTTTCATGCATCCGGTGTACAAAGTAGTTTGCCCCTTTGTTGTATGAGTGCCCCCGCAGCACGTGGTCAAGAATGACCTGGTCGAGCAAGAGTGTTGCTTATGTTAGGCCGGTTAGTGAAGGGAAAAAGGAAGACGTGCCCATACCTCCCGAAGTGCAAAGTCTGTTAGACGAGTTCGCTGATGTGGAGAGGCCGTAAGTGGGGTTATGGAAAGCGAGACCGAACACCGATAGACATAGAACCCAGTAGCCAGATTCCGAAGGGCCCCATCTATCGTATGTCTCACAAGGAGCTCGATGAATTACGCAGACAGTTGGATGAGTTGATAGAGAAAGGGTGGATTAAGCCTAGTTCTTCGCCATATGGTGCACCAGTCTTGTTCGTGCCAAAGAAAGAAGGCAATCTGCGTATGTGTATAGACTACCGGGGACTCAATGCGATTACCATTAAGAATGCAGAGCTATCACAGTGGATAGACGACCTTCTGGATAGAGTGCAGGGTTGCATTTTTTTCTCGAAGATTCAAGTCGGGTTACCATCAGATTGAGGTGTTGCCTGAGGATCAACATAAGACGTCCTTTAGATGACATTGAGGTGTTGCCCGAGGATCAACATAAAACGTCCTTTAGATGGCATTATGATCTTTGGCAAGTCGTTAGAGGAACACAACAGCACATATGGTTAGTGCTAAGTAAGTTGCACGACTCGCAATTTAAGTTGAACCCAAAGAAGTGTGAATGGGCCCGGTGTCAGGTTTTGTACTTGGGACATGTGTTAGATGGAGATGGAATTAAGCCGAAAAATGCCAAAATAGCAGCAATCAGGGATTGGCCGGCACCGCGTACTTGACGGAACTAAGATCGTTCCTTGGTCCGGCCAACTATTCCGCAAGTTTGTACGGAACTTCGCTGCAATAGCTGCTCCATTGAGTAGGCTATTGAGGAAAGAGTCTGGAGATGGGATAAAGACTGTACTTCAGCCTTTAATTGCCTAAAGAAGTGCTTGATAGAGTACCCAGCTCTGAAAATCGTTGATCCATCCTTGCCGTTTATCATTACCAGTGACGCTAGTCAATATGGAATAGGTGTTGTACTCCAGCAGAATGATGGAAATGGGTACAGACCTGTTGAGTTCATGTCCTGTAGACTACCTAGTGAGAAGGTTGCCGCTTCTGCATATGAGAGAGAGCTGTTTGCTCTTAGAGAAGCCGTGAATCATTGGCGACACTACCTCCTAGGTCGACATTTCAAAGTGTATTCAGACCATGAGACACTTCGCTGGCCGAAGACCCAAGCTAGAATGACACCTAAGTTGACGAGGTGGGCTGGGGAGATTGATCAGTTTGATTTCAAACTCATGCCAGTCAAAGGGAAGTATAACGTTGTTGCTGGTGCGCTAAGCAGGCGAGCAGATTTCTTCGGTGCCATTGTAACATACTTGGATGCAGGCGCTGAATTACAAGAGAAGATTAGGTCCGCCTACACTAGTGATCCAGTCTATAGTCAGTTGATTGGCAAGGTGCAGACAACACCACACGAAGTTCCGGATTATAGAGTGACCTTGGGACTGCTGCTTGAGAAGACAGATGTGCACGACAGATTGTGCAACCCAAACAGTGAAGGGATTCACAGTCTAATCCTAGGGGAATGCCATGATACCGGTGGACATTTTGGTTGGAGGAAGATGTATGCTAACCTTCTACGTTCCTACATGTGGACTGGTATGAAACATGACTGTATAGCTTATGTACAAGGCTGCCAAGTATGTCCGTGGGACAAGAGTACCACGCAGCCTTCCCTTGGTTTACTTTGACCTCTGCCTATACTGTCAGGTCCCGGAGACTCCATGTCTATAGACTTTATGGACACTAAGGTGAGAAGTAGGAACGGGAAGAGCCAAGTTATGGTGATAGTGGACAGATTTGGCAGGTTTGCTGTTTTTGTGCCACTTCCTGCTGAAGCCAGGATTCGGGGATTTTCCAATCACTGGGTAGAGGACTGCGGGCATCCCTTGACTATCGTGAGTGATGGGAATACAAGGTTCACGGGCGAGCACTGGCAACAGCTTATGAACGTGTATGGCTCCAAACTGACTATGTCTTCAGGTATACGCCCTGAAACAAATGGACAGACCGAGCAGATGAACAAAGTGCTGCAACAAGTGTTGCGCATGTACATCCGACCAGATCAGATAGACTGGGATGAACATCTAGCTAAGGTCCCTAGTGCCTATAACAATTCTGTGCATTTGGCCACAGCACGAACACCCATGGAACTACATTTAGGTTGGCGCCCACGTAGGCCCATTGATTTTCTTAACCCTGATCAAGTGCTAAGACTTCTCTAGGGACTAGAGAGTTTGCTGTGCAGTATCAAAAGGACAGAGAAAAAAGTAAGAGAAAACATAGCGAAAGCACAGCATCTATGTTTCAGATGACAGAGCAGGCCAATAAGCACCGCAGACCGTCGCAGTTTGCTGTAGGGGATTTGGTCTGGGTCAAGTCTAAATAGTTTCTTCCAGAGGAGAACATCTCGCAGAAGTTATTGCCTGCGTATAGGGGACCGTGGCAGATTGTCGATGTGATTGGTGACGTGGATGGTCCTTCCTATGTTGTTGAGATTCCTCCGCATTTGCACACTTACCCGGTGTTTCATGCTTCCAAGTTACTCCATTGTGTGGGCAATGACTTATTTCCATCTCGCAGATCTATGCTTCCTCCCGATATGGATGGCAAGTATGACGTTGACTGCATTGTTGCTGAGGATGTCTATGGATCAGAATGCAGGGTAGGCCACAGTGGCAGTATAAAGTCAGATCCGCTTATCAAGAGCCTTTTGAAGATCGCTGGTTTACTAGGGACGAGCTAATTGGAACAGCACCGCACATAGTGTCTTACTATGAGAGAGCTACGCGAGGAATCAACATAGTTGATAGACAAAGATTGTAACTTTCTTGGAGGACCTCAACAATTAGGCCGGCAAGAGTGAAAGGCATTCCACGATGCAGACCCCAAGTTTGAATTTCAGGGTCAAGTCTCAAGCCAAGGGAGGCTAAGTCGGCCGGTTCAGAAAGGCCACAGTCGGGTACCTTAGGAGTCAAGTCGAACAGGCACCCAGTAAACAGTCATATCCCATAGGCAAACGTTGCATTCTGTAAGCAAAAGTCATGTCTCATATTGAAAAGTCATATTGAAAAGTCATGACCACAGGCAAAGGACACTTCTCCGGGCAAAAGTCGTGTCCCAGAGGCAAGAGTCACATTCCACAGTCAACAGTCTTGTTCCACGGATGAAAAGTCACGACTCACAGACTCGAGCAGCAGCACACCAATGAAAATTTGGGAAAAGTACCAGGCATTGACATTCTGATGCAAGCAGGCCGTGGGCATGTGGTACCGGGTCCAAGTCAAGCCAAAGGAAGAAGAGGCTGGGACGAGTTGAGGCTCGGTTCAAGTCAGCCACATTTCAGAGAGGTTGCTCATTCGTGAGAAGTATGGAAGTCCTGCTGAAGCGCTTATGCGCTATCTGCGAGTAGCATGCGCGTGAGAACCCTGCTGGGCAGTGGTGCACTGAGAGGGAAGGCGGCCATAGCCGCATAAGTTGGTAGTAGGGATAGAGCTGAGTAGCAGCGGATGTATTCAGAGTCCAGATTCTCAAGGAGAGAGAGAGAGAGAGAGAGAGAGAAGAGAGTGAGCCAGGGAGAGAAGAGAGTCACCTACCTTAGATGAGGGTGCTGGTATTGGGTTGCTGAATTCTGCGCTGTTGAGCGCTTGGTGAGTGGATCTCCGAAACTGTTTAAGGTGATAATTTGTTGGAATTTCTAAGCTACGCATATCTGGACTTTCGTGTGATTTCTCAAGGTGTGTGTGTGTGTGTGCTCAAGGCGCCGAGCAGTGAGGCTCAATGCAATTGGTATCGGAGCTGGTAACTCGCTGCATCTGCTGGTGATGAATGCTGGCATGATTAAGGCTGGCGAGTGGAGGTTGGGAGTTTGACTTAGGGGCTGTAGGCCGAATAAGAAGGGGCCAGTATTGGGGGATGGTGGTTATGTACCTGCATGCGAGGAGTGTCGTGGGGCTTCATCGAAGGAAGGTTCACAAGTGACTCGGGAAGCGCTCTAGGTCATATTGCAATCTAGATTAGGTAGTTTAGGTGTTGAGGGTGAGGTCTACGTGGTGAGGAGGTGGAGGCTACATACCTATGCCCAAAAAAAAATAAAAAAAATCCGTTCTTTTGGATTTTTTTCCCCTTAGCGCAAGTTGGTTTGTTGCGAACTCGCAACTTCTGAAATAGCGGAGCATGTGAAATTTCCAATTCTCGTTTTTGTTCCGAATTTTATAATTTCGTTGTTGGAAAGTCCGATATATTTTTTCCCCTTTTGGAATATGCAAGGAAAATGAGAGATAGCGAGATGACAGACTCCAGATAGCACAATCACATTGAAAGCAAGAAAGTCCCACAGTGTCCAGATAAGCAGCATTGCACCAATATTACACCATTGGAGAATCGAAACACTGAAACCGAATGTCAATGAGAGCTTTACTCCCGACCCCACCAACATACGTATCCAGGCCCTCTCTCCCTACTTGGCGCTCGGCGCCCAGGCTACTCCCTACACAGCTACTTCCTGCCTACGAATTGACAATGCAACTGTTGACGTCAGCAGCCACCGAAGTACTTGAAGATGTCGACCAATGCAGACCATCGCCAATACCAGGTATGCACCCTCACATCATCATCCTCATCTCTTTCACTCTCTCCCTATCCTTTTCTTCCTCCCACGTCTTCTCCCTTATGCACGAAGACCACCACCACCTCCACTGGCTGTCCAAGCCAAGCCCTGGCTATGCAGGGCTGGCTATGGTGCTGCCCTCGGCGGCGCCCTGCCTTCTTCCAGCGCCCGCGTGCACTGCCTGGCAGCTAGCGCTAGCGCACAGCGCACAGCCTGTGAGCGCACGCTCAAGCAGCGCTGCCACATGCACTGCCTAGTGCCCGAATGCCTCCGCCAGTGGCGAGCTCTTTCCTTTGTGAAAAGTGCTCGCCCAGTCTGCTCCCTGGCTGGGCCTCGTGTATTTCCAGTAGCTTCCAATCGGGCCAAAGTGTCTGGCCCAGGCCCATTCAGACAGTGGCCTGGGACCGAATTGGTTGAGCCTGCCTAACCACCCGGGAGTAAACGTGGGGTTCTCCCTGCTTCGCCTGTGCTGCTGGAAGAGCCTAGAAGGCTCAAGAATTATTTCTGATTCTCACAAAGTATGGAGGATGTAACCAACTGGCGCATGGCAACTGTCTGGCGCCCACCAAACTTAGCCAAAATTGACGAGCTCAGGCCATATTGAAATTCAGGGGCCCGCCTTCACTTAGGGCGGACTCGTGCTCTCTGAAAGGGCCCTCCAGGGGCATGTAGAGAAGCAAACTCATAGCAAGGCCTCATCAAAGATCCATGCCCACATAGGGGTTCCAACAGGCTCTGCTTGGGCCCCTCAACCTGGTCTCATAGGCCTATAAACAAGCATTGGCACATATTTGCAGGCCCGCCTTCACTTAGGGCGGGCACGACATCTTTCAGACACTGTCGAGGATTTACATCCTCGCAAATATTGTGTGGATTCATTTATTCTTTTTGGATTCACGCGTCACGAAAAGTTCGATTTGCGTTTCCTTTCTCTATTTCCCGTTATTCCGAAAATTCCAAATTGTTTTTTGAATCTATTTGCGACGAATTTTACGTTGATTTTCATGCATTTTTAACGGTAACCAAAAGTTTGAATTTCGTTGTCCTTTCTTCTTCGTTATTCCGAGATTCTTGAAATTATTTTTACAGAAAATCTCGCGTTGCAGTTCATCTTTTCTGCGCATACTCTCATCTGATAAATTCCGAATTTGTTTCATTTTCGGAATTCTCGCAACTTGTGGAAAATTTTCGTAGGGATGTTGGGTAACGGTTCAGAAAGTGGGTGTGCACCTTTCACAGGGTTAGTAACTTAGTATGCAATGCGGCCGACTTGCACCCCCATTCTTTCTCGTGATAATTGAAGTCATTGCATCCTTGCTGAGGAAGGACCTATCAATTGACCAATTGTCAACCCGAAACCCCAAGCCTCACCACCACACCTCCCTGCCTATTTGCTGATGACTTGGCAGTTCTTATCTGAGTTCCCAACCTGTCCATCTAGGCCCTGGTCAGAGCAATAGAGGCCTTCACGTGACAGTCAAGTGGGCAAGACTGAAGGATGGTGGCTGTTGGGAGGACACCCACCTCCCCAACCAGAAAACAATACTAAACAAATGACCTGGTACACAGGGGAGGCGGCACTGTGCTACCTGGCCAACAAGGAAGGGACTTGGCAAGGCATGGGACAGTCTAACATCCAAAGCGATCACCCACCTGGCACCATGCAGAAAAGGACAGGCATCCATCACAGGCCGGGCATTTATCATCAATGCGTCATGAGTCTTCTCAACATTTGGTACCTTGCCTCTATCTGGTCCTTGCCCGACGTTGCACTGAAAAAGCTATGGACCTTGGTCCGATGTTTCCGGACTGGTGACTGCCAATTGAAAGGCATGCATTTTGAAAGTCGCCTAGCCCTATATCACTTGGAAGCCGTGTGATACAGGTCTCGAGTTAATTGATCAGAAACAAGAAGAGACTGCCCTGCAGATGAAGTGGGTGATAAAATTGCTGCTCTGACAGCATTGAAACGGTATTCACCAGTTCGCAGTAGCTGATGCAGATCCCAGGGTTCGTATCCCTCGGGACAGTCGAGTCGTCAGACACAGATCATCAGCCTTACTAGGTCCGGTAGGGGAGTGGTTCAACCAGGCCTCAACACTTAAGGACGGCCTTCGTTTCAGCCCACAGCTCGGAGTTCAGGTCTCCAAATGCCAGAGTAGAGATTAGTCCTACTAAGTCCCGTGCAGGTTTGGCAGCAAGGCCCTATCCTTCATCCATAGAGTCCTAACACCTAGGACAGAAGAGACTCGATGCAGAAAGAGTAGACAGACAGACTCAGCAAGTACCGTGGGGTAGGTGCACATCCACAGGGTAAGGGGATAGGCTTAGGGCTCAGCGAGATATCACCAACTCCAGCTTGGTCAAAATCTTGGTCAGCAGCTCCGGTCAACGCCTTGGTCAACGCCTGGTCAACCCTCTGGTCAACCCTTGGTCAACCCTTCACCTCGGCTATGGCTGCCGGCACCTTCACCTTCAGCACCCTCGCTGCTTTCTTCCCCTTCCTTCACTCTTCTTCTTCTTCACTTTCTCGTTTTTTTTTTGTTTTTTTTTTGTTTTTTTTCTCCCGGGTATGTCTGTCTTCTCTTTCTGAATTGAGTCTCTTATGTCCTAGGTGTTAGGACTCTATGGATGATGGATAGGGCCTTGCTGCCAAACCTGCACGGGACTTAGTAGGACTAATCTCTACTCTGGCATCTGGAGACCTGGGCATGAGCRGCGAGCGCTCGTTAAACAACTCGTCTAGCCCAATGACCGGTACTGTTCGGCAGGTCTACTCAGTTTCAGTATAGAGGGTCCGAACTCCGAGCTGTGGGCTGAAACGAAGGCCGTCTTTAAGTGTTGAGGCCTGGTTGAACCACTCCCCTACCGGACCTAGTAAGGCTGATGATCTGTGTCTGACGACTCGACTGGCCCGAGGGATACGAACCCCTCCAAGGACCGGTACAGACCGGCGGGCTGCTCGGTGTGGCACAGTAGGCCGGAACGGCTGAGTTGTGGGCTGAAATCGCCAGGAAGAACCAAGCTGATCACGTCGTCCTGTCTGCGACGTTAAAGAATTCTTGCGGAGTTGGGGGATCTCCTTAAATGCCTCCTGATCAGCTCTTGGTTCAGTAGTGATAGCCTTAGAGTACTTGGGTTAGTGACCATAGTTGTCAGGGTCTTACCCTGTGGTCCTTAGTAAGTCAGTCAGTAGGTCTTTGTCCGGGTAGGTCTAAGTGGTGAGGAGTGAGACCCTCGTTGTGCACCGACGCCACGATGGATGACTATCCAATGTATGGGCTGCTTGTGGGGTTCTCCCTCTGAGGGACCCTTTGGCGTCTCCTCTTTCCCTTGGGATTTTGGAACACCTTCGCGTGTAGGGTAGAGACAAAGGGTGGCACGACCACACATCCCTATACGCCTGAAGAAGAAGCCAGGATGACCGCCATTTTGAGGGAAAGGAAAGAGAAAAAGGAGTCCAAGAAGAAGGCCTTAATGGAGGAGCACGCGGCCAAATTGAAGAAAATTGAGGAGGCGGCGGCCAGGGAGAAAGAGAGACTGAAAAAGGAAGAAGAGCAGAAGTTGAAGGAGGTGGAAGAGGAAGAGGAGGAAGATGAAACGCCACTGCAAAGGAAGACGGGGCAGTACAGTGGCAGCAGAGATGATGAGATGGAGAAACGGATCTCATAGTGGGTCGCCAACTTATCCCTGGGTGAAGAAGAAGAGGTGGCGATGTATATCCCCAAGGATGATCAGGAAGCCGCTATGAGAGCTTGGGAAGCAGAAAAAGATGTCGTAAAGCGGCAGTCGATGGAAGATGAGAAGAGGATGGAATGGAGATTGGCAGTGATGAGGGAGAAGAAGAGGAGAGTGGACGCGGCAGCGGAGGCGGCAGAAGAATTAGAGGAGGTAAAAAAGATAGAAGAGCAATTAGCCGCCCAGACCGAACTCCCAAACCAAATGTGAGTCATAGCCCGAAACGTTGCACGCTTGGCACGAATTCAGGCAGAGCAATATGATTTCAATAGGAGCCAACACATAGCTGTGCGTTCGATACGGTTGGGATTTCGGGACTTTGCTCGCGAGTTGGTAGGCGCTGTAGGGGCCAAGGTGGGCCATCGCCTCGACAAAACTGAGCGGTTTTGCGCTGGCGCCATTGAGGGCGTCAAGGCGGCAGCTCGCAAGGAAGAGGAGCCACGTCCGCGTAGGGAGCCAGTCAAGGTCAAATTCCCTGATTCCTACAGTGGGAAGAGGGAAGAGAACTTTGACAACTGGGAGGCCAACGTCAAGACCTACGTGCATCTACAACAGGTCTCCCCGGATCAGCATGTCTTAATTGCGATCCACGCGCTTARAGATGAGGCCGCCAGTTTTGCAAGGTCCCTAGTGTGCGCCGCTAATTGCAATGATGATGCAGTTGCCTATTCGTCATTTACCTCCCTCACTGAGTTCATGAAGTTGCTGCGCGAGCGATTTGCAAATGTCGCTCACAGTGTCAAAGCCTCAGACAAGCTCCAGACGATCCATGCTCGTAAGTGGAAGAGTGCCAGGGCACTCAAGAGCACAATGGACGAACTAGTAGCTGTCACTGACCACGGGGTTACAGTCACCCAGTTGGTTGCTCTCTTTTACAGAGCTATGCCCGAAGCTTTTCGCGGGCACTTCTTCGCGAAGAGCGAAGACCCTGCCACCACTTACGATTCCCTTAGTCGTGGCCTTTGAGGCAAAGTTTGTGTCAGTCTCCACCTTCTGGCACAAAGATTTGGATAAGGGAAAGCAGTGGAAGGGCCGCACTATCTCTGGGCAAGTGAAGACTAAGGATAGTCTTGTCCTAACCTTAGATGAGGGTAGTGTGGACGAGATCCCCTACGATCAGATTGAGTGGGGGTTAGAGGAGGAGGACAGCGGTGTGCGCCAGGGGAGAACTTACGCTGTTGTCGCAGCTGGAGGGAGGCCGCAAGGAGGAGGACGAGGCCAGGGCCAAGGGGGTCGGGCCTCAGGGAGCCGGTTCCAGGGCGATCAGGGGGTTGGCGGCAGAGGTGGAAACCGCCAAGCGGGAGGAAGGGGTCAAGGTCCCCCGCAAAACCGTCCTAGGAATAGGTCTCCCTATAGGGTAGGGGGATGGTACCAGGGGCTACCGCAGGGTAGGCCTTGGGAAACTTTAGGTCTGGACCAGACTTTATGGCAATAACGATTGGACCGGGGCTAGTGCATTTTTTGCGGTGACCCGGGCCATATCATCAAATATTGTCCTAAGTATCGAGAGACCCGAACGGCTGCTCAAGGGCCAAAAGGCAGCCGCCGGTAGGGGTAGCAACTGCCCCTACCAATAGGCCATGTGGGGAACATAGCGTTAGCCGGCAGGAGACTCCCACACCACATGTGCCTATGGCAGAGGTTGCCGGCCGGTGTCTAGATAGCTGCCCAGAGTTAGGGTCTCTCTAGACACCTCCCTCACAGGCGTGGCCGAAGAATTGAAGGAAAGGATGCCCGCTTGGGCCAAGATGAAGAAGGATAATAAAGGGCAACTTATACTACTAGATACAGAGATTTTTAGAGGAAGAGTAGGGGCCCTAGTAGACTCAGGGGCCACCCGCAACTATATTAGCAAGAAAGCGCTGCAGAAGTTGGAGTTGGGACTTACAGTCTAGAAGCTAGCAGACCCTATAGTCAGTATCCTTGCGGATAATCACACGATGCGAGTAGAGGATAACGTAGAGGGAGTCCAGGCGTACTTCCGCCTAGAGCAGGATGGGAAAGTGGAGAAGGTCCTCCACTCCCTGACTCTCCTCGTAGAAGGCAGCCTCCCATTTGATATTGTTCTAGGGATGGATTGGGGAGAGGCAGCCGGGGCCACGCTCCATTTGAAGGAGCACTAGTATAGGCTCCCTAGTTCTTCAGGCAAGGCCAAGACTGCCTGCCTATTTCATGTGTCAGGAGTAGAGAATCCCTTGGCACATTGCTGTCTTAGTGCTCCTGCGTTCGCCAGATTAGTGAAGAAGGAGAAATTGGAGGAACAAGTTTTTGTTGCCTATGTTAGGCCAGTCACTGAGCCTAAGGAAGAAAAGCCTATAGACCTGCTATTGCCAAGTTGCTGGAAGAGTTTAAGGACCTAGCTGAGCCGCCGACAGGGACAGTGTCGCGGCCCATCCAGCACCGTGTTGAGATATAGTCTGGCAGTAGAACTCCTAAGGGTGTTGTGTATAGGATGTCCCCGCGGGAGTTAGAGGAGCTTCGCAAGCAGTTAGACGAGCCCCTTGAAAAGGGTTGGATTAGGCCTAGTTCCTCTCCGTTTGGAGCACCTGTTCTCTTTGTTCCTAAGAAAGAGGGAGAGCTGAGGACGTGCATAGACTATAGGGGTCTGAATGCTATTACAGTAAATAATGATGAGCCACTGCCTAGGATAGACGATCTCTTAGATCGGGTGCAAGGGGCGAAGTATTTCTCCAAGATAGATTTGAAGTCTGGATATCATTAGATAGAAGTGCATCCTGATGATCAGTATAAGACAGCCTTCCGGACTAGATATGGGCACTATGAGTTCATAGTGATGCCCTTTGGACTAACCAATGCGCCAGCTACGTTCCAGTGCTGTATGAACGATTTGTTTAGGCCATAGTTAGATAGATTTGCTGTTGTCTACTTGGACGATATCTTAGTGTTTAGCAAGACCCTCGAAGAGCATCAGGGTCATCTCAGGCAGGTCTTGGAGAAGCTGAGGGAAGCTAACTTCAAGATCAATGCAAAGAAGTGCGATTGGGCAAAGACCCAAGTTTTATACCTAGGCCACGTCTTAGACGGAGACGGCGTTAAGCCAGAGGTTAGTAAGATCGCAGCGATTAGAGATTGGCCCACGCCACGTACGCTGACGGAGTTGCATTCGTTCCTAGGCTTAGCTAACTACTATAGGAAGTTCGTGAGGAACTTCTCCACCATCGCTGCGCCCCTTCGCAGATTGCTCAGGAAGGATTCTATCTGGAAGTGGGACAAGGACTGCACGTCTGCCATGAAGAAGTTGAAACAGGCGTTCAGAGAGTATCCAGTCCTTAAGGTCGCCGATCCGTCCTTGCCCTTTGTCGTCACGACGGATGCTAGGCAGTACGGCATCGGTGCTGTGTTGCAGCAAGATGATGGTCATGGTTATAGGCCCGTAGAGTTCATGTCCGCCAGAATGCCTTCGGAGAAGGTCGCGACATCTACCTATGAGAGGGAACACTACGCTCTCAGCCAAGCCTTAAAACACTGGAAGCACTACTTGCTTGGGAGGCACTTCAAAGTCTATTCCGATCATGAGACATTAAGATGGTTAAAGACGCAGGCCAAGATGACACCTAAGCTTACTAGGTGGGCCGCAGAGATAGATCAGTACGACTTTGAGCTCAAGCCAGTCAAGGGGAAGTATAACGTAGTTGTGGATGCTCCGAGTAGGAGAGCTGATTACTTTGGGGCAATAGTGCATTACTTAGACATAGGGAAGGACCTGCAGCAGAAGATTAAAGAAACCTATGCACAGGACCCTATCTACAGTGACCTCCTTACGAAGGTCAAGGAGGCCCAGAGACCCAGCCAAACTACCGCACTACTGAAGGGTTGCTTTTTGAGAAGACTAATGTATTTGACCGCCTGTGCATTCCCAGTAGTGAAGAGGTCCGTAGTCTGATCTTGGGAGAATGCCACGACACAGAGGGTCATTTTGGTTGGCAAAAGACTTCAGCCAATCTGATGCGCGCATATGCCTGGCCCGGAATGAAGAATGACTGCGTAGAGTATGTTCGCAGTTGCAAAGTCTGCCAGCGTAACAAGAGTTCTACGCGCGCCCCGCTAGGTCTTCTCAGACCCTTGCCCATTCCGGATCAGCCGGGAGACTCAGTGTCCATCGACTTCATGGACACCCAAGTCAAGAGTAGGCATGGTAAGAGCCAAGTCATGGTCATAGTTGACCGTTTTAGCAAGTACGCAGTTTTTGTTCCTTTGCCTTCCGAGGAGCGTACTGACTTAGTAGTACAGAGATTTTTTGACTGTTGGGTTAGTGAGAATGGAATCCCACTGTCAATAGTTAGCGATAGAGATAGTCGCTTCACCAGCCAGAACTGGCAAGAACTCATGGGAGTGTACGGATCTAAGTTGTTGATGTCRTCTGGCCGCCATCCTGAGACTAACGGTCASACAGAGCAGATGAACAAGATCCTACAGCAAGTTCTGTGCATGTACATTAGGCCAGATCAGATTAACTGGGATGAGATGTTGCCTAAAGTAGCTAGTGCGTATAATAACAGCGTGCATTTGTCCACCTGCCGCACTCCCAATGAATTGCACAAGTCCTTTAGACCGTGTAGGCCGTTTGAGGGACTCAACCGGGACCAGATTCACAGATTACCACCCGGAACCAGGGAGTTTGTTGTACAGCACGAGAAAGAACTAGCTATTGTTGTAGAGAACCTCAGGAAGGCCCAGCACAGGATGATAGAGCAAGCCAATAAGCATCGTCGCCCCTCACAGTTCCAGGTAGGCGACTTAGTCTTGGTCAGTTCTAAAGAGTTTGCACCTGAGGAAAACGTCTCGCAGAAGTTACTGCCCACCTATAGAGGACCATGGCCAGTCTTAGATGTCAAGGGCGGCGAAGATGGACCGTCCTATGCCATAGAACTCCCAGCACACCTCCACACTTACCCAGTTTTCCATGCATCGAAGTTGTTACCTTGTCAAACAAGTGATCAGTTTCCATCCCGTAGATCGATGATCCCACCGGATATCGATGGAAGATATGACATCGATGGCATAGTGGCTGAAGATGTATTTAGAACTGGAGGTAGAGGTCGTCCACAGAAACAGTATAAGGTTCATTTCAGTTATCAAGAACCGGAAGACGACCGCTGGTTTACGAGATCTGAACTTCTAGAGACAGCTCCCGATATAGTCCGGGCCTACGAGAGGCAACAGAAAGGTTAAGGTCCTGCCTTCGACTGAAATTTTCTCGGAGGACCTCGAATTTAGGCCGGCGGGAGTGAAACGGTATTCACCAGTTCGCAGTAGCTGATGCAGATCCCAGGGCTCGATCCCTAGCTCCCCATCTTACCTGTGTACAGTACCGGTGTCAACCCGTAGATTTGAACCTGCTACCTGTAGGACCGCCAGTGGTGGGTAGGTTTTCGTAGGTCACAGGGTAGAAGGGATTCGGACTGTAGACCTGTAGGGTAGGAGCCTAGGCAGTTCAGAGGTCGTAGCTATAGGCTGCCTGAAGAGTCAAGGTCGTAGCTGCTACTTACCTGAAAGGGCAAAGTCGTAGCTGCTACAGTACCAAAAGGCCAAGTTAGAGGTTTCTAGAAGTGGCCTTTCGGAGTGAGCCTGCGCTACACAGAGGCAAGTGGTCAAGTGGTGGTAGTCCACCTAGTACAGTCAGCAGTCCCAGTCCACCCAGTCCGGTCCAGTCCAGCAAGTACCATCTGGGACTGTGTGCATGATGGGCCAGGGGTACAGGGCAGGCCAACGCAGCACAGAAGTATAAATCAAGAGGCTGCGCCCAGCCATTCATTCATTCATGCGGAAGCCATGCGGAAGCGCTGCCTTAGCGTCTTGTGCAAGGAGGTCTGCAGTATGCCCGAAGACGAAGTGGGCGAGAGTGAAGCAGTGTAGTCATAGTGATAGGTAGCGGCAGCCATAGCTGCCATAGCGTAGTGTAGGGTGTAGAGTGTGTGTACTGTGTGTGTGGTCTGAGTATCGCGTGTGGGACATCCAGGGTGATCCAGAGTGTGAACAGTGAGTTGTTTGAGGCGCACAGCCGCCATAGTCAGTGGAAGCGAATTGTTACTTGGAAGCCATATCTCTGAGTTCTGTGTGGGCGCATGGCGCCAGTTTGTTGTCTTGCTGTTCACGAGCATGAAAAGTGTGAATGAGTCAAGTCTGATTGCAGCATCTCCCATGGCAAAGTATAGCTGCAGACTGAGCTCTGCCACCACTCCTTCATTCAGGACAAGGTCCCACAAAAATGCAGGAGCGCTTTTGCGACACCCGGTGTCGCTAAAAAGTGTCATCAACTTGACTTTTGTACATGCTGATGTTCCAAACCTGGAATTGTGACCTTGGCCCCTGCCTGTGTGAGCCACTACCTGTAATGATCAGGTCTGCAGGAGGACTTTCCTGGGCTGAGCTGCAACTCGCCTGTACAGACTTGTGGGCGGCACCTAACACTGACCCACCTAATCCCTTCAGATATATACAGGCCCAGAGGTCCTTCCTGCCGATTCCTCCAGGCTGTACGTGACAGTACCTTGCGGAAGTTTCTATGAGAGGGCCTACTGGTGGGACTAAACGGAAAATGGGACATGGTACCAGGGTTGGGCGCTAAGACATGAATCCCTTCACTACCTTTGATTGGACTGCTGCCCACCCCCACCTGTGGTTTATCATTCACATTGTGCGGCATATTGTGTGATGTAAAATAGGAACGAAGAGGCCCAAGCGGGTCCATTTCAGGCCGCCCTCCCCTCCTCCATCCAGGCCTATCACAATCCTTTGAATTTGCATTGTATATACGGCTGCAAGTTCAGGAGGGTCTTGCACGGGTGGTTTAAGCTACAAGTCCCCACACCGCAGTCTAAAGGTTGTGGCAGTAAACAAGCAGGACGTGGGACAGGTCAGCCTACCGTCTGCAAGGGGGCAGCAGCAGTTCACAAAACTCTGTGGATATATCTTGTGCTCATAATTGTTGGCAAAACGTTTTCGAAAAGAAAAGGGGCATAATTCAAGATTGAGAGCTGTGTAGCATCATGTTTGCGTCAGTGACTGAACGTGAACGAGTGCCAAAACCCTCCAAATGCGAACGTTTAAAAAAAAAAAAAAAAAACAAAAAACAATCTCAGAAAAATCTGTAAAAAATAATACAAACAACTTTTGCCCGGGAGGTATGCTCAAATTCGTAACCAAACTCGAGTTAAAAATAAAAAAACTAAAAACAAATTAAGATGTTTGAAATTGTTTTTATTTTTTTATCATGAAAAAAAAAAGTTCGGTTCAGCCGAACACCCGAACATGTTCGGGCATTCAGAAAAGCTCCGAACACGCTCAGTGTGCTGCACAGATTGAGAGCTGATTTTTTGGAAGAAAAATCAAGAAGAAAGTTCTGGATGCGAAAAGGATTCTGGGGACGAAGGTTTGGACTTTTGCTGGTCCATGTATAGTGTGGTAGCTTTGCAGGGAGTGGACTGGTGGGTGCACAACTTTACAGCAACACGAAGTCTTACACCACCAGTCCAATGATACACAACCAACAATGACCACAACAACAGCAGTACGGCCACAAGCGCCTGGAGATGGGTCTGCAGAATGACTAGATTAGGTGGGGAGATATGGCGGCCGTACACCTACTGATGATAGGTTAGAATCTCTAGGTCGTATAAACAACTTGACCAAAATAACAACCGATATAAAGAAAAGAAAAAGGTGTCTGGACAGGGGTCTACTGGATCACTAAGGTAGGGGTTGGATAGTGGCTGTACACCTACTGATGATAGGCTAGAACGTCTGGGTAACCAAAACAACCGATAACAGC